>JADRCD010237174.1:2671-14148 GCA_019843815.1 Montemys delectorum | reverse complement strand
AGCTAGCAGAACATATTTGACAGACAGGAACAACATTTGGGATTGCCCCTGCTCCAAAAGTTGTTCTGGAGAATCTTGAGGGCCTCGTTGCATGTTTGCTACATAAGTGGGAGAGGGCTAGGTTCAGTCTGTGTATATTCTTTGTTGGGTGGTTCAGCCTCTGAGAACCACTATGGTTCAGTCCATGTTAGTTGATTCTGTTGGTCTTGTGGAGTTCCTATCCCTTGGAACATTGAGTGAGGAAAATGGTGGAATGATGTTAATGAGTCATACTAGTAGGAATATAGAAGAAATCTATGCTTAGGGTGAAATGAAATATGGGACTGGCTCAGAAAAGTTTCTGTAAAGAATTTTATGTTGCCTAGAGGTTATGCTTGTGATACATTTATAAAGAATGTGGCTGCTTTCTGTCCTTCTCTGAAGAGTCTGCCTGAGACTAAAATAAAGAAATCTTGATTAATATCCTCAGCAAAGAAAATCTCTAAGTAACTTTGTATGAATTCTGTTTTGTGGTTTCTAAAGTTCACTCTAATGAAGAGCATTTTGGTGAAATGGAGGAAACTGACAAAGGAAAAATATAAAATATATGATTCAAACATTAAACGGTCACTAGGAAGTGGAATGGATCTAAATTCTGTGTTCAGTGATATTAAGTGGAATTATGGGGAAGAGGAAACTCCGGCAAGATCCCACGCTGCTAAAGCTTATTGTTTATTCATTTGCAGTTGAACAAGGGATAATTACATCATGGTAGGTGCTATTATGACCTGGTTATTGTTTTCATTTGGACATAAGAAGATGTGATTGTGTGTCAAATTAACAAGTTTGTGATGGCTATTCTTGACTGTCAACTTGATTATATCTGGAGTGAATTTATAGTCTATAACTTTAAAGCCTCCCCACTTTTAAGTCTCTATTATTCGGACATACCTTCCTCAGAATAGTTATGCAATCAAGACTATTGCTCTCCCCAACTGTCATAGGTATTCTCAGTGTGACTGTAGCTCTTTCTCTTGGGGCATGGCTATGTGTAGCAAAATACCCAGGAATAATGGTCATATCTGGAGGATCTATAAGGCAGAGAGAGGAGAGAGGGGAGGAGAGTTCTACTCCTCACTAGAGTATTGAGAAAGAAAGAATCATGGATAGGGCTTTCAGCCTCTGTGATCCGGACCATGTCAATGACTGACAAAGTAAAACTAAATATTGCTATGAGCATAAACAGCATAGTGAAAACAAGGAGAGGTTATACCACACATGACAGAGTAAGGTATTAAGCATCAAGGTCAGAAAATTCAACACAGGTCCTGAAAGGGTATTCATGGGCCTTTCTACAGCAGAGTCCCACCAGTTAATCACTCATCAGTGTGTCCTGCAGATGCTTTGTGGCTGCAACCATTGGACACTTATATAACAGTTTATAACTAATATATATTTGTTTGATATATAATATGTATATATATATATTCTTTGTATATTCATATACTTTTGTTTTCTTTTTTCTATTCATTTGTCCACTATATACTGAAACTAACAAAGTACACTAGAAAGACATTGCACAGACTTAAAATCCTTTGAGCATAAGAGCCATTTTCACTTCCCAATGCCAAAGTTTGAAGGAACACTAACTTTCCAGGGTAAATCACAGTAGAAATCCCTGGTGTGGAGAGGTAACTGTTTATCACTTCAGGTTGTCAGCATGTTTGCTTTTGGGAATGGACTACAAATCACGTTGCCTCAGATCCTCGCTGCACTGCACCACAGGACTTGCAGTCTCTTGAGCAAAGAAGGTATTTGTTTGGATATTTCCATTATTGGAATTCTGTTTTAAATGGATAAGTTTCAACCACATTCTATGTGTCATCCTTATTGTTTTACATAATAAATAATATAAAATTAAAAGCTATTACTAAAGCAAGTATAAGACAAAAATAATGGTATTCTTATTAAAAACATGTGCTTATATATGTAGCCAGAGCATTTAAATTATAGTGAAACAAATAGAATGGTAGACTCAATAGAGAACAAAACCTAGGAAGAGAAGGGTAAGGAACTTCACTTTGTATGAATAGAAATACAACTGATATCTATAAAGTATACGGAATTGGTCACTAATACTTGATTTTCTTTGCCCAATTGCTTGGATAGTGAGACAGTAAGATTTGATTGCTGATTGGGTCATTCAGTCTGGTTGCAAGGATGACCTAATAAGCAAGTCAATCATTTATAGTCCAGTTATGTTTGATTACTTCTGTGACTCAAAAGTTTGTCTCATAAACCTTTCCAGGGCTTAGATCTCAGTCTGTAAGTGATTGAGGTGATCAGCACCATCAAAATCTTTGACTAGTCAATTTGAGAATGTAGTGTGTGTGACTAAACTGATGAGCAGGGAGCATC
The DNA here is from genome assembly GCA_019843815.1 of Montemys delectorum. Taxonomy (NCBI): domain Eukaryota; kingdom Metazoa; phylum Chordata; class Mammalia; order Rodentia; family Muridae; genus Montemys; species Montemys delectorum. The sequence continues at coordinate 11,751 of JADRCD010237174.1, read as the reverse complement.
TGATAGGCTTCCTAGCCACAAGCTAATATGCTGAGTCAAGATTTCTCTTTGTAATGTAAATGACCTTAGAATTGTTTTAATTTCTAAACTACAAGATTGCAGGCATAACATTCTCCTTGAAATTTTCCTTAGCTGACAAAACTCGGACTTCTGAGACAAGCCAAGGTGTTACTTCATGTGACTGTGTACAGATAAAGACTGAATTATGCAAGATAGGGAAATGGCTTTCTTTAACTAATTATGATTATAATCCAAATTGGGTATTTGTTTAATTAGAGTGGGCCTAAGGAAATGTTTCAAACTCTTCTTATGAATCTGGTTACTATTACAGTTCAGTAATTGTGGAATATAAAGCAGCTTACTAAATATTTTAGATAAAACATTTAATACTTACAAAAGGCAGTTCAAGACTTTTATGTTTTTTCTTTTATAAAAGAAATTTAAAGAAGATTTTTAAAATGAATATTTTCAAACTGACTGATCTTTTAGATAGTGAATATCTACATTGGAAATATTCTGTTTTAGGATTTCCAAGGTCAAATTACATGCTGTATCTCCACACACTTCTAACTTATAAGTACATTCCTATCTTGTATCAATTTTGTTAGCATTCATTACAAAGGCTTCTAGTAATTGATACTTTTTCAAATATAGTGAAATGTTTGATTTTCAGTGACCTTCAGTCTAAAACAATTAGTGTGATAGTTTAAATACTGCAGATTATGTGCACATTGAGAATGAGTCAAGTTAAAACTTAAAAATATATTCTTAATTAATTTATAGGTAATTGTACTATGTTTGAGTATTAATTTCTTAAAGCAAGTATTGGAATGAGGGGATGCTTTAGTCAAGAAAGTGCTTGGTGCACTATATGAGGACCCGAGTTCAAGTCCCTTGCACCCACATAAAAACCAGTTGTTGCGACACATGTCCACAATATTAGTACTTCAGAAACATAAGGACAGATATATCACCAAATCTTACAGAGCAGCAGTCTGTACAGTCAGTGGTCTCAGAACTTGGCCATAGACTCCATCTCAAAAACTATATGTAAAGATACTAATTATGGCATCCCCTGGTCTACGCAAGCCCATGTGCACATATACGCATACACATGCCCACACATATAAGGAACATACAATAATACATGTACTACAAACAAAAAGAGAAAAGGAAAATATTGATTTGGCTTTTGGTTAGAAATGGGGAAAAAAGATGAGTCAGAGAGATAAAGCCAAGAAGACTTACTTTCTTTGATCAGGAAAGGGTACTTGCTCTGTAACTTCCCTCTTGATTTTGTTCATTCAATTTTTTGAATTAAATGACAGAGTGATAGTTATGGCTTTAGGCAACTACACATTTTACTTTTGCACTTTTTTTATTTTTTTCATGGGAACAGAAATTAAACATCTGCACCATAGCTAGCCCACAGAGATCATGGTGGAAAAACAGAAACGAAAACACAGATAGGAGTGAATTCACAAAATCTCTGGTTATTGTCTTCTTTTTATTATACCCTCAGTATTCTGAGACTACTTCCTTGACATATAGGTCTCACTCAGAAACTTCAGAGTCTATGGTAGAGGTACTATCTCAGTTTAGAAGTTAGAAAATATTTACTTTATAGTTCTTTCTTCATGTTAGGCCTTGGACACAGAGATTGACTTCCTTCATTTTTATCAATATCAAAGAACACTTGAGACTAGCCAGTTGATAGCAAAATGAAGTTTATTTTTGTATCACCCTGAAAGCCAGAAAATTTAAGACTGAATTGTTAACAGGTCAGGGATCTTACTTTGTTCAAGAGACAGGATTGTTAAATGCTGCATTATTCAGTAGAAGGAGTATTCACTGTCTGTTCCATGTAAGAGAAAGAGAAATACAGAAAAGAGAAAGCGAGAGAAATATGTTAGATAAAATTATTATAAGTGTATCTATATATAAAAATCTACATTATGCTAGATAAAAATTTAGTAAATAGTCCCTTTGAGAATTCCATTCACGTCTGCAATGCAGTCTGGCTACACTGTTGCTATATATACTCTTCTCCCTTATCCACCCATGTCCTCTCTAACTGTCCATTTCCTAAAATCATGTCTTCTGGTTTTATATGGGACCATGTTAGTTTAATGTTGATTTCCTATATGACTTTTGTAGTAGGACTATTCATTGAGACTGTTAGGTCACCAGTGGGCATATACCTAAATCTTCTACCTTTTCATGAATCTACCTGCAGTAAAGTATTTACCAGTCTAGGGTCAGACACTCAGAGTCTCTTTTCTAGTGTCATTTAGTTGTCGATGTGACTATCTTTGTACAGATCAAGTGTGCTGCTGAATTTTAGTGATTACAATGCCTATTGCTTTCCTAGAAGTTGACATTTCACATGTTTTCCCTCTATATTTTATCTCTTACAACCTTTCTATTTCCTCTTTGATTATAATCTCTAAACCTATGAAATGATACATGAGTATTATATTGAGCTGAACCATCACATGCTATTTATTCTCTGCACCTTTTGCAGATATTATTTATTGTCTTCAGAGGAATTCACTGCAATGAAAACTCTTTATTCAATGGGCATAAATTTATATTTAGAAGGTGGTTTGGCACTATGTCAAACTTAAACAACAACAGAGTACTGCATAGGTGCTAGGACTTTTCATCCCTTGGATTTTTGTGGGGTTTATACTACCAGGTACAGATTTCTGACTATAGAGTAGCCCTCACATGCAATCAGAAATTAGTTGTTGTCTGAGAGAAGTCATGAGAGTATTGTACATGGGAAGATCCTGACTGAGAGTTTTGAATGGGAGTTGTATAGTTCATAGCTGAGTAAGACTATTGATGCCTTTAATAATTTATAATGTTCCATATACCTTCTGACACTAGCTGGCCAGAAGACGAGTTTTAGTTGATTTTTATCTTGGTTTCTATTTATCATGCAATTGAATTGAATGTTCTCTTGTTGATAATGTCTTTTCATCTAGTTAGTTGCATAACAAAGACCAATATAGATATGGTTTTGCTCAGTAGTAGAATCTTTGTCTAAAATAATAGGGACCTATTTCCAATATTTAGTATTTCCAGAAAATCAAGATTAAAAAGGGAATCATCACCAAATTTAATTTGTTTTGTTAAGAAATTAAACCACTTCATAATGGGAGTTCCCCCATGGCCTAGTCACATGTCTAAAACTCTCAATTAATACTGTTGCATGATGACTAATTTTACCATGAATTTTACAGGAGCAAGCACTCAAACCATTCCTCATACATAGTGTGACAAGAGAATCAAGGTTATGCTGTTCTCCATAGATCATAGATTTTTTTAAAGGATTCTCTTACAGAAATTAGCATGGTATTAGCTAACCATAAAATGTAGATGAGGGTATTGCTGATAGGTTGCAGGCACAACCGTTTGAATCAACTGAACAAACGTTGCTGCAATCTTAAAATGATATTTGCACATTTTTATGTCTTGATTGTTCCCTTCTGACTCAACATGTCCTGAGCAGGGTGATACTAATAAGATATGTGATACAAGTTGTTCTGTGAGTGTGTGCAGAACCACACAAACATCTGACTGAGTCAAGTTGACTTTGTCATGAGGTAAAGAAACTAATAATAGAAGCCAGCCACCAAAGAAAACAGGTAAATTACAAAGTATTTTAAAGTAAAAAATTTTGAAATTCAAGCAAAACCTTGTTGTATAAAAAAATAGGATATAAATAAAAAATGTAATAATGATAGCTACCATAAGTTTTAGGCATATTTCAGTATTGTTCTCAGTGGCTCATACTTTGTTAATTACCCAATATCTATACTTATTTAAGCTTCAGATTAATATACTTCTCAAATTAACCCAAAAATATTAAGGACACATAAATAACACAAAACAATGAGGATAGATCTCAGCCCACCTAACTGGTTCCCAAAACATTTATAAAGACACTTGTCTGTTCCCAAGGAAAATTCTGTTGAAATCATCTAATATATTTTCTAAATGTCTACTATTCTTACCTGTCTACTATTGACTCTATAGTGTGTTTTTTTAGTTTGGTTTTGTTTTGGATTGACTAGGTTGTTATCATGAGACAGAACCAAGTGGACCTGAGTCTTACAAGTCAAAGAGATGACTAGAACTCAGATTTTTTGATATCCCATCTGTTAATTACTTCCCTAAAGGTCTCATCAAAACAGTTAAACAATGTGCTCTCTTAATAAAAATATCAAGTCCCATGTATTATTTTTACTGTGAGTATTTTATTATCCCAATGAATTAATCTTAAAGTAAAGTAACATGGAACTGTCAGTAAACACAAGTTGACTGGAATTTTTTTTATAAAAAAATGAACAAAGAGGGTATGTGTAGGGAGCAGTTCTAATGCTGTCCTATTCCCCAACTGGTTCTCAATTGTCAGTAAAGAGCACTGTGGGACAATTTCTGGGCAGAATAGACAGGTGGGACTTCTATGTCCCTGGAGGAGGCAGGGAGAAGCAGGGAATGAGAGGAGGAGTTAGCCTTGCTTTGGAGAGAGGAGAAAGGTGACAACCATGTAAGACCTTGAAACATAGTGGTCACACAGGCTGCTCCAACAGCCAGTTGGTCCAGAGAGTTTAGCAAACCATGTTTAGGGCAAGTGGAGAGATAAGAAATTCGAAAGTGCATGCTTTTCCAGGAGGGAGATAGCAATGCCCAGCAATAGTGTCCAAAGGCACGTTTATAAAGCAACAGACTTTGTGTGTGTATTTTGTCTGAGGATTCACAGGAAGCCTAGTAGGCTCTGGTAGCAGGTCACTTCCCGGGGTAAAGGTGGGTAGAGCATAAAACTACACGTAACAGGTATGCTAGGCTCCTGTCTATAACTATAACAGAGTAACATGAATAGTGTCAGAGGCTGGCTCTCTCCCATGGAGTTGGTCTCAGTTTGGTCTGCCTTGCCTGGCCTCAATGGGAGAGGATTCACTCAATCCTTTTGAGATTTGATGTGCCTTGGTGTGGAGGGGAAGGAGACAGGGAAATGGGAGAAGGGAAAAGCAAGGGTGGGCCTGAAAGCAAGGGAGGTACAGGGGCTGATTAAAACAATTAAGTATATAAGTTAACAAAAATTACTTGGGCTTATTTACTTTTGTATGGGTGTATTCCATATGAAGTAATATTCTGATGGTTCGGTTAATTTATATCTAAGGAGTTGTTTATTAATATACCAATTAATTTATTCTTTTATTTTTCAGCTTTTGGGGAACGTTATTTTCCTTCCTGCAGCAAGGAATTTGAGGACAACCTCTTCCTTCATCTGCAGGATGTCAAGGTCTCTGAACATGGTGTAAGTTTCCCTTTAAGTTAAGAAGGGAATCAAGAACAACGCTATATGGACCCAAACCGGGTAGTGCGGAAAAGCCAATTAATTTATTCTTAGTTGCAAACCAAGTAATTCATAGTACTGCCAGCACAGACTATATATTAAGAATTAAGTTGAAAATTAAAATACAACTGTGAGTACTAAGTACAGAGCATCTTCTATTTCTTACATATTGTGTCAAATCAGGTTAAAGTTATCATGGATAAAGTAATCACTATGATATTTTAGGCAGTGCATAGTATCCAAAATATCTGCAAAGGAGAATATATATATGTATATATACATATATATTATATATGTATATACAGAGAAAATGAGTTCATGGTTCTCCTAGTAGAATAAAACTAAAAATCATTTTACATATTAATAGCTGCACCAAAGGACAATATAGCTGTCTAAATAATATCTTATCAATGACAATACCAATGTGCATGCTACTGTAAAAAAAGGGAATCTCAAAGATATCTGATAATCTACCCCTGACCAAAGAATTATAGGCAACCAACTGCTGATGAGAGGAATAATCTGTTTGCTTCAGGAAGGTATCAATCTGTTGGTTATCTAAATGGATGTAATCAGTTCTGAAGTATAACACATAAAAGCAACATTAAATGGATTCATCAGGTTGTTTTATATCTCACTGGTTTGTTTGTTAGTTTAATCATTCATTCACTTATTCACTCATTTAAAGAAAAAATAGCCAGGAATTAGAGGGAGCGATGGTGGAAGATTGTATGAGGAACAGCAGGACTCACTGACAAAGTGGCAGCTGCTTCCACATAAAAGTAGGGGAACAGCAAGTTGAGCTGGGCAGCTGTGGAGGCAACTTCTGCATAAGGGCCAGACAGAAGCTTGCGTGGAGCTTAGAGATTGATGGCTCACACAATGACACAGTTGAGACTTGAAGGATACACTTGTTTGAGACCAATGGGGCATGGATGAAGGTTATAAAGGTTGTTTCCTGCTCCCCGAAAATTAATAAACGAGCTTGCTGCTCCATTCTCATCTGCTCCTGGAGTCTGAGCTTTGACTGAGGGCCATCTCCTCCCCAAAACCCAAGGAAAGTAAAGTCAGGCAGTGGACAGTCCAGGGTGTAAAGGAACAGAATATGAGAGGATTTGGAAGAAGCAAGAGGTAGGAAATAATTTAATTATACTTTATTTTGAAAATTGCAAAATCAAATATTTAATTTGGATGAAAACAAAAAAGCAGTTCATGAGCACACACCAAGAATAACATTGTAAATGGAATCAACACACTTTACCAACACTTATGATCTTTAGTATTGCTCTTATTGATATAAAATTATAGATAAGATAAATTTCAAATATCTTTCTTAGAGTGAATCAATTCTTTAAAAAATCTATACATTATTACGAAGCACCTAGCAGGTTTAATCAGAACAGGTAATGTATATGGAACACCCCAAGAAACAAAACAAAACAAACAGACAAAAAACCTAAAACATTTCACAAAGTAAATAACAGGTACATAGCAATTCACTAGATCCTTTTACTGAACAGGAAAGAAATATTGATACCAGAATCTCAAAATCTCTTAAAATTAGAAACAAAACATAACACTTTCAAACAAGGTTAAAGATGAATCTTCTTAATGGGTCCCAGCTTTCTTGGAGTTAACTCCTTTATTAAACAAGGTTTGAGGATGCTCACAATTAGGACATAAGTAGTGTAAGTTTCATTTATCAATCTCTAGTAGTAACAAAATTCCCTCCTCCATCTTATGTTTATTAAAGATTGATTTTCTTATTAAGAAAGATGATGCTGAGTGGACAAGGAGGTACATATGCGATTACCATAGATAGTGTATCAGAATATCTGACCCCTCTGTTGGTCAGAATGCCCTTTGGTGGAAAATATCTGTGATTCTGCAGATTCTGCTTTATTAAAAACTAAATCATCAGGTCATTTTCTCCGTTACATATGCTAAGAAAAATTCTGCATACTCAGAATACTCTAGATTTTCTATAATACCATTTATATTGTGATTTCCTCCACTGTCTTTAGTGTGATTTTCTAGACATTCAGAAGAATAAATATCTTTAAAGGAAGAGGAAGTGTTGGTCACACCTCCACAAATACATCAACTACCACATAAACATAAAGCTTTAACATGCACAATACATGACCCACTGAGCTATTTTGACCCCACTAGGACAGATCACTCTCATCTGTCTTTGGGTACATGCTTTGCTTGAACACACTTAAGTTTGCTAGATAAACCCCTATTTAAGCTGTATCTCTGGATTGACCTTTTTGCTTTGAGAACACCCAAGAACCTAGGAACAACCTTCATACTAAAGCACAACTTTTACTGTTTCTGAGATATTGTAATTAATTACATTGTACTAATAATTTGATGAAGGATATACACGTCTTTTTTTTAACTTAAATTCTTTGTAATCCCAAGATATACATGGCTTGCTTTCCTCCTTTCAATAAAGGTAAGACCAATACAATTTTGACTGTCTTTGTAACACCTTAGAAGAGTGTGAGAAGATAATTTTCTTTTTCTTTATTTTAATTTACTTATTAGATATTGTCTTTATTTACATGTCATATGATTTCTCCTTTCCCAGTATCCCCTCCAAAAAACAAACAAACAAACAAAAACAAGAACAAACCCCTGTTGCCCCCCCATGCTTGCCACCCCACCCTCTCCCACTTATTGGCCCTGGCATTCCCCTACACTGGGGCACAGAACAGATAATTTTCAATATGACAAAGTCGATCATGCTGTTGGGTTCCCTTCCTGATTATATATCCACATTAGCTATCTAAATAACTCAGGCTTTACTATTAAAATTGTTAACCACCACCATGGATCCTTTTTTTTAATTTAATGTATTTCAATGAGGTCTTGTCTACTATGGTTTGATGACTGGTAGTAAATTACATCCTTACTAAAAAAAAAAAAAATGAGGTCTTCATAGATAATTTGTTGTTGATTTCATTTGCATAGTACCTGCTTGGATTTCAACAGTTACAGTGCATAGAAACCCTTGAAGAATTTCAGAGAAAGTGAAATTTTATGCAATTTTGGGAGAAAAGAAAGTTTCACAAAAGGAGCTATGATAGCCTCAGATACAAGTCTTTGATATCTGTCAGGTTTAAATTGAGGCAGTAACTTGAGGGTTAATTAATTAAAGGGATAGTTAATTGATTTACTTTTGACTAAAAATAGAAAAATAGTGAAGATAATAGTAATTTTTAAATTCCATGTTGGTTTAACCATAAACATCTATTAATAATATTGATAATGTATTAGGTCTATAGTTGTTAGGCAATTGCATAAAATAAAATTATTGATAGAAGAGGATGACCTTTTCATAAAAGAGATAAAATTGTCAGGAAATATAAGAAACAAAGTATCAAGTAAAGACTTGAGAATATGATGAAGCTTATTCCTACAAATAGAATCCCTGAGAGCCTGGGGAAAAAGAATTTATCTCTCTCACTTGAAGGAGAGAAATAGGATAAAGTGAAGATTATGAATTGACATTTGATAATAGGGTCAATATTTGTCAATTAAAGAATTTCAACCATCGTCTTTACTATTCTTTATTATTCTTCAGTAATGTTGGGGATCTGATTTTCTATGCTTGAAAAATACAGATTTGAGTATATGAATCATATCTCTCTACTGAGGAGAAACTATTTGATGAAGGTGGTAATATATATTCCTCCTAGTCATT
>JADRCD010237173.1:16035-35738 GCA_019843815.1 Montemys delectorum | reverse complement strand
AGCTACAACATCTCGCTCACAAGCAACTCTTTACACACCCCATAATCTTTCATCTAACACTTGGAACTTGGTAAGTAATGCATGACTCTTATGGCTTTTATATCCAATCAAGTTTATATAATAATAAGATCACAATTTATAAGATGCCAATACAATAATTTCAAAACCAAATAATAAAGACAGTATTTTGACCCAATTAATTTAACCTTGTAAAAACCTTAGCCTGGTTATAACCATGCGGGGTCTGACTCATCCTCATTGTCTGACTCCAGGATGAAAAAAATCCTTCTCCTCTTCTTCTCTCTGACCTTTCTCCTCCTCCACCTCTCTATTTCTGTCCAATCACAGGTCTATCACTGCCCTGATGTGATTGGACAGAGAAAAAGCTGCAGCAATCAGGGAAATTCAAATCAAAACAACTCTGAAATTTCACATTAAACCAATCAGAATGGGTAAGATCAAAAATTCATGTGACAGCAGATGTTGGGGAGGCTGTGGAGAAAGAGGAACATTCCTCCATTGTTATTGGGATTGAAAACAGGTACAACCACTGTGGAAATCAGTCTGCCGGTTCCTCTGAAAATTGGGCATAGTAACTACCTAAGAACTCAGTTATACCACTCCTGGACATATACCTAAAAGATGCTACAAAATATAGCACATGCTCCACTATGTTCATAGCAGCTTTATTTATAATAGCCAGAAACTGGAAAGAACCCAGATGTCCCTCAACAGAAGAATGGATACAGAAAATATGGCACATTTACAGAATGGAGTACTACTCAGCTATTTAAAACAATGACTTCATTAAATTCTTAGGTAAGTGGATGGAACTAGAAAATAACATCCTAAGAGAGGTAACCCAATCACATAAGAGTGAGTGTACACATGGTGTTCACTCACTGATTAGTGGATATTAGCCCAAAAGCTCGGAATACCCAAGATACACAGACCATATGAAACTTAAGAAGGAAGACCAAAGTGTGCATGCTTTGGTCCTTCTTAGAAATGGGAACAAAAAATTCACTGGAGCAAATATGGAGATGATGTGTAGAGCGGAGACTGAAGGAAAGCCACCCAGAGACTGCCTCACCTGGAGATCCATTCCTTATACCATCACCAAACCCTGACACTATTGTGGATGACAAGAAGTGCTTGCTTACAGGAGTCTGATATTGCTGTCTCCTGAGAGGCTATGCCAGAGCCTGACAAATAGAGTTGGTTGCTCACAGCAAGCCATTAGACTGAGCATAGGAGTTCACAATGGAGGAATTAATTCTATGTGAATGTAATTCACATTCTATGTGATGTTATTCTATTTACTTAAAATATGTTTTTAAATGTTAACAAATTCAGATAAACTGAAATTATGTATCTTTTCTCATTATAATGTAATAAAACTTAAATTAATTTAAAAAAAGAAGAAGAAGAAGCTGAACGGGTTTGCAACCCCATAGGAAGATACAACAATATCAAGAAACTAGACCACCCCTCCCAGAACTCTCAGGAACTAAACCACCAGCCAAAGTGTGATCCATGGCCCCAGCTGCATATGTAGCAGAGGATCAATGGGAGGAGAGGCCCTTGGTCCTGTTAAGACTGGATGGATGTCCCAGTGTAGGGGAATTCGAGGGTGAGGGTGGTTGTGTGGGGGAGGAGGGATGGGATAGGGGGTTTCTGGTGGGGGTTGGGGGACTGAGAAAGGGGATAACATTTGAAATGTAAATAAAGAAAATATCCAATAAACAAATGAAAAAATATAACTTGATTAAATCCGAGAAGTATAAAAAATAAGGGTGAATTTCTTTGTCATGGTATGCACTTTTAAGATTAAATTTGATGCTAATGAGGTGAGAGAAATGATCAAAGTTAGGAGCAATTGGTATCCTCAGAGCTCAGGGAAATACTAGATGGGTATAGAAGCCTGTTTCTAAGCTTAAACAAACTTGACATGGACATAAGTGATCACCCAATCAAGCTGCTAACCAGACTAGTGACATTGCAATGCTCTGAGTTTAATATATAAGGAAGAAGGGACTGAGAAAGACACTGGAAACCAACCACTGACCTTCAGACAGACACTTGTTGGTATAAAGTCATGCTTGCACACATGAACACCACCCACATATACATGTCAAAAAATTAGAATTTGAAAAAGTGGGACTATGAGTTTAAAGCTGTTCTCACTGGTAATCTGTTTATGAAGTTGCTCTGAAATAGAACCCTGACCATTGATTCTAGATCATTGTATAGTGAAACCTCCCTGGCACTAAATGAAACATATGCCTCTTCTGTAAATAATGTGTCACTGTGGAGATATAAGCTGAATTCAAAACCCTCTTAAACTAGAAACCATGGTTCCAGCTGTCTCTTAAAAAAAAAAAACTCATAATTCCTTGTAATCATGTTCATTTCCCATTTTCTCAACTGTGTAACAGCTGGTAGGGGGCAGCAAACAGAAGGGCAGGAGAAGACATGGTTAATTAATAAAAGTCATTCTCCTGCTTCGATTTCAAATGTTATCAGTGCTTAAAATGTTAAACCTATATCCCATATGTCTTGCTTGCAACATTTCTAACTGAATACAGCCTACATGTTCACCACTAGAGAACACAGAATGAGCAAAGAAAACCTGCCTGTCTTCCACTGAATGACTTGCTGAAGGCTCAACAAGGGGAGAACCACTGGCAAGGAGCATTCAACTATTGGAGAACAATCAATAACAAATATTTACATCCTTAAATTAAATTGAGTGACACATCTATTTCTGGAGATACAAGGCAGCCAATAAAAATGTGAATATTATAGCACTGGTATATCCTCAAGAAACAAGGCCCTAGATGGTTCTGCATGTACATACAGGGTACAGTTTAAGTTTATTGCGATGTATCAGACCATTCCATGGGCATTTGAATGCATATGTTAGTTTGCTTGCACTACCCATAACCAGGTGGCCCTGGAACAGCAACTTAGTTACTCCTTAGCTAGTTCTTACAAAATCAAGTCTTGTTTCCCTAGATACCCTCCTCTATGTAGCAACCAAATAAGGAACAGACTTCTATCCAGTCAGGTCCTATACCCATATTTTGAGACAGTGTTTTTCCACAGGTTTAAAAGAACAATAAAACGATCTGCTGGTAGCAGGTTCAGTGGGCAAAACACTTGCTGTAAAAACATGAGTACCTCAGTTAGATCCACCCTAGTGCCCATACTCAAAAAACCTCAGGCACAGTTTCACAATATTGTAATGTTAGTACTGAGGAGGAAGAGACAGGAAGGTCTCCAGGGCTCTCTGGTCTGCCCTCATAGGCAAATCAGTGACACACACACACATAGGCAGAGACCCTTTCTCAAAAATAGCAAGGGAAGACTGACTGAAGAAGACAACTGACATTAACTGCTGGCCTCCATACATCCATAATCATGTGTACATATGCACCTGTATACCACACACAAATACACACACATAACATAAACACAATTTGTCAGAAAAAATATACTATGATGAGAACTAAGCTGAAGATCAGTTCTATGCAAGAAGTTAATTGCAACGTGATGGTAGCAGATGCTGAATGACTATTATTAAGGCTCTTGGACAGTCTTAGAATCCGTCCTCTGCAGACAACAGAGAGCACCTGCTGTCTGGTACTTCAATAATCCCGTTCATCAAGACTGGACACTTCTGCCTCTGGACTAGACTTCTGACTCCTGGACTCCTATGTAAAGATGTTCAACTGCAACACTTACCTCAGTCCATCGAGGTAGAAGCTTCTTCATCTCATCAGATCTCATCTCAGAAAGGCACTGGGAGATGCCATTTCTCTCTGGTGCTCTGTGAAATATATACACCAAGAGGAAGCAGGCTCACCTATGTGTACAGAGGCCCATTCATCAGTTATCAGCCTGAAAGCTCTAAGATCACAGGCCAGTGAACATTGACACTGACATATGAACATGTTTTTTTTATCCTCCAGGAGCCTCCCGGAGATGTCTGGTCACCTGGGCATCCATGCCAAAAACACTATTACCCAGAATGTGTGCTATGTGCTCTGTTGTCTTAGGTATTCCACACCTGCTCACTCAGATTTTATTTCCTACACAAAACTAATTTTACACTCTATGCTTACAGATAAGTCCAGTCTCTCCTCTACTGAAGTGACACCTTCAATGGTAGTCCTGAATAAGATGTTCCTCTCCCTCTCCCTCCCCCGTCTCTGTTTGGGGGGCAGTATGCCTTTCTATGCAGGTGTGTATGAAGATGGGTATGTTTGCATGTGAAGGCCAGAGAAATATTTAGGTGTCTATTATTATTGTTGTCATTATTATTATTATTATTATTATTATTAATTACTAACAATACAAAATTTTGTGAGCATGTTTTACTTTCATCTCCAATCAGATTCTTCTACTCTGCTTCTTTTTGAACTCTATACTTTGTTTCTCTCTGCTTTCTTTCTATTAATAATACAAACTGGTGCATTAAAAATACAAATAAGTCAAAATGAAGAAATTAGCAAACCAAAAAGTAAAAGGATAAAAATAATGAGCACATGCATGTAGAAGAAAACAAAAAGGAAAATCCATAAAAACACAAAACCAGATTCCATAATATAAAATCAAAGAAAAATAAGGTTTAAGATTAAAGTAATATGTAACAAACCACCAACAACAAAACCCTTCTTTTGAGTTGACAAACTCTTGCTGTATGTGGGTCTTTCCCTTAAGTATGATTTGTATAGCTGCAAGAATTCCTTGGTGAAATTATTTTTTTCCTTTTTGTTCTGTTGTCAGTTGGAGACAGCTTCTAGGTTAAGATCAGGAACTGCTGTCTATTTCCCTGTCTGAATGCTAGATCCTTGTCTGGCTTAGACCTGTGCAGCTCTAACTCAAGCTGCTAAAGTTTCTGTGAGTTCATATTTGGTATCTGGAAGACATAGTTTCTGTCAACTCTGGCTTTTAAAATCCTCTTACTTCCTCTTCACCAAGGTTCCCTGAGCCCTGAGATGAGGAGTTTCATGAAGACATCCTATTTAGCTTATCCTGTGTAATCTCTCTACATATTGTCCAGTTGTGGGTCTCTGTATTATTCGCACTTAATGTAGGAGGTAGCTTCTCTGATGATGGCTGGGTGAGGCACTGAGCTACAGGTAGAGCAGAATGCCATTAGGACTCATTTCACTGCTCTGTTCCTTAGAAGATGAAGAATGTTTAGTTTTCTCCTAGGGCTATGTTCCATCTTTTCTCAGGTTCTTGACTCCCTGACAAGTGCCATCCATCAACTTCATGTAAAGGAGTGGGCCTTATATCCTATCAGGCATTAGTTGGTTGTTTCCATAACATTTTACACCATTATTATTCAGGCAGATTATCATGGTAGATCAAAGTTTGTAGCTGGGTTGGTAAGCAATCACCTTATTTTGAGACAGGATCTTTCACTGACTTGGAACTAAGTAGAGAAAGGTTGATATTTAGCCAGCCCCTGGAATACACCCTGACTCTGTCTTTTCATTAGTGGGATAACAAGCTGATGTCACCACACCAAATTTTTCACATGAGTTCTGAGGAAATAACTGAGGTTCTTGTGTTTTTATAGCAAGTCTTTTATAAGTAGTCACCTCTTCAGCCTTTCATTATTTCTACTTTAGAAAATGGCAATGGCTTTTTTAAACATGATCTTTCATCTTCTCCTTTACATTTTGTACTGCTAGAGAGAATGATGACAGGACAAACTCTTGTTTCATGGGAAATCCATAAAATTTCATGGGATAATTTAAGTCCTTTATGGGTTAGCAAATTAACACAGAGTGGGTTTTCCTATATTGCTGTGTCCTTTCCTCTCTGCAATAAAGAACTATCCCACCAAATTATTGCCAGTCCATAGCATGTCTCTGGCTACTAATCAACTTATTTCTTGAAAAGAAGCAGTTCATAACTTAAGAGATGGAACTGGAACTGGAAAGATATCTCACTGATTAAAAGCACCAGATGTTCTTCCAGAGGATCAGGGTTGATTCTCAACACTTAACAATCTATTGACTGTAGTTCCACAGGATCTGGTAACCTTTACTGTCTTCCACATGGAATGCATGGACATTTTGCACAAACTGTCCATACACATAAAATAAACTATTTTCTAAAAAATATGTGTCTTGCCTTGTAGTAAATAGGTATATGGAAAAGAAAGAAATGCAATGTAAGCTGAGTCTACCTATGTCATCTCCTAGCAACCTCTTTGGCTAAGTGCCTTGGTCCTTCCAGGCCAAGTGGTGTTTTTCTTTTCTATGAAGCCTTTTTCCTAGCCTGTGGAGTAAACTTCAGGTCTGCCTGGTCTACATAGTGAGTTCCAGGACAGTCAGAATACGTAAAGAAACTTTGTCTTTAAATGTATAAGTAAACAAATACATAAGTAAACAAATAAATAAATGGATTAATAGACTGAGAGATGGCACTAGTGTTATAGTAAAGGTACATGACATCCATGACACTTCTCTAAGTTTTGTGATACATCTACTACATTGGCACCCAAATGTTTTGAATTTAACTTCCCAGATGCTCTGTGTCTTCCTGTTCAGAGAATCTAGGATTAAGTTACATATTCACAGAAGATGCCAAAATATGGGTTAGTGAAAATTTTGGGTTTTTAAAGATATTTCACTGTTATTATTAACATCATCATCATCATCACTATTATCATCATTATTGTGAGCATGCGCGCACGTGTGAATATAAGTTGTGTCCTCAGAGGACAACAAAGGAATGAGATCATCTGTTCAGATCAGATTGGAGTTATAGGCAGCTGTGAGCCTCTCAAGTCCATGTCCTCTGAAAGAAGGCATTCTTTAGCCCCAAACCATCACTCAGTGTCTCAGAGTTCTGTGTTTTCTTTGCTTTATTATTTGTTTGTTTGTTTGTTTGTTTATTTTTTAATTTGAGGGGATTAGCACATTCATCCCTGGATGTCAGCATCTTTGGAGACTGAATTCTATCTAAACCTAAGGCTGGTGATTTTTTTTCATTTTTTATTGGATATTTTATTTATTGACATTTTAAATGTTATCCCCCTTCCCAGTTTCCCCTTCACAAACCCCCTATCCCTTTCCTCCTCTCTAGCCTCTATAACAGTGCTCCACCAGCTGTCCACCTACTCCTGTCTCAGAGCCCTAGAATTTCCCTACTCTGGGTCATTGAGCTTCCACAGGGGACTCCAAGGGGCTCCCCTCCCAGTGATGCCCAATAAGGCAATCCTCTGCTACATACATATCCAGCTGAAGCCATGGATCCCCCCAGGTGAACTCTGTGGTTTATGTGTCAGTCCCTGGGGGCTTTGGGGGTTCTGGTTGGTAGATATTGTCTTTCTTTCTATGGGGTTGCAAATCCCTTTAGATCCTTCAGTTCTTGCCCAAAATTCTCCATTGTGGTCCCCACACACAGTCCCAGGTTTGACTGTGTGCATCCACATCAATATTGGTCATGCTCTGGAAAAACCTCTCAGGGGACAGCTATGCCAGGCTCCTGTCAGCAAGTGCTTCTTGACAACAGAAATAGTGTCTGGGTTTGATGTTTGCAGTTGGGATGGATCCCTAGATGACCCAGTCTCTGGATGGCCTTTTCTTCAGGCTCTGCTCCACTCTTTGTCCCTGTACTTCCTTTTAACAGGAGGAATTTTGAATTAATATTTTTGAGGTGGTAGGTGGACCCATCCATCAACAGGGGACCATGCCTATCTACTGGATAAGATCTCTACAGATTCAATCTATACTTTGTGGAGTATTTCTGCTAATATCCTCCATGCTGGGTCTTGGGAACCTCTTGGGTCCCTGGCATCTGGAACTTTCTAGTGGTTACTCCCAGATCCCTCACCACTTCTAATCTCCTCATTTCAAAATCTTAACTCTCTGTACTTCTCCCCCATCTCCTCCCATATCTGAACCACATCCCATTTTCCATCCCCCTCTTCTCTCCCTCCCAGATCCCTCTCTCCCTCTACTTCCCAAGATTATTAAATTCCCCCTGATGAGTAGGATTGTAGCATGCACATGTTGATGTTGTCTTCTTTCTTTTTTGGTTTCATATGGTCTTTGACTTGTATAGTGGGTATTCTGAGCTTCTTTTTGCCTAATATCCAGTTATCAGTGATTGCATACCATCTGTGTTTTCTTGTGACTGGGTTACCTTACTCAGGATGATATTTTCAAGTTTTATACATTTGCCTGTGAATTTCATGAAGTCATTATTTTAACTGAGTAGTGCTCCATTGTGTAAATGTGCCACATTGTTTGTATTCATTCTCCTGTAGAAGGACATCTGGGTTATTTGCAGCTTCTGCTTATTTTAAACAAAGCTTCTGGGAATATAGTGGAGCATGTGTCTTTGTTACATGTTGGAGCATCTTCTGAGTATATGCCCAGAAATGGTATATCTGAGTCTTTAGGTAGAACTATTTCCAATTTTCTGAGGAACTATCAGACTGATTTCCAGAGTAGTTGTACCAGCTTGCAATACCATCAGCAATGGAGTAATGTTCCTCATTCTTCAAATCTTCTGCTGCCACCTGAGTTTTCAATCTTAGCCATTCTGACTGGTGTGAGGTGGAATCTCTGGGTTGTTTTGAGTTGCATTTCCCTGATGACTAATGATGTTGAACATTTCTTTAGGTATTTCTCAGCCATTCAAGATTCCTCTGTTGAGAATTCTTTGTTTAGCTCAGTACACCATTTTTAATAGAGATATTTGGTTCTCTGAAGTCTATATTTTTAATTCTTTGTACATTTTTTATGTTATCCATTAACCAGATGTGGGATTGGTAAAGATCTTTTCCTGATCTGTTGGTTGCCATTTTGTCCTATTGACAGTGTACTTTTCCTTACAGAAGCTTTGCAATTATATGAGGTTTCATTTGTTGATTCTTGACCTTAGAACATAAGTCACTGTTCTTTTCAGGAAATTTCCCCATTGCCAATGTGTTCTAGGTTCTTTCCCTCTTTCTCTTCTATTAGAGTCAGTGTATCTGGTTTTATATGAAGGTCCTTGATTCACTTGGACTTGAGTTTTGAACAAATAGATAAGAATGGGTCAATTTGCATTCTTCTACATACTAAACATCAGTTGAACCAGCACCATTTGTGGAAAATGCTGTCTTTTTAAACTTGGATGGTTTTGGCTCCTTTGTTAAAGATCAAGTGACTAAAAGTGTGGGGATTCATTTCTGAGTCATCAATTCTAGTCCAATCATCTATCTGCCTGTCTCTGTACCAATATACCATGAGCTTTTTATCACTATTGCTCTGTACTGTAGCTTAAGGTCAGGGATGCTGATGCCCCCAGAAGTTCTTTTATTTTTGAGAATGGCTTTTGTTACCCTGGGTTATTTATTATTTCAGATAAATTTTAGAATTGCTTTTCCTAACTCTGTGAAGAACTGACTTGGGATTTTGATGGGGGATTGTACTGAATCTGTAGGCTGTTTTTGATAAGACAGTTGTTTTTTACTATGTTAATCCTGCCTATCTATGAGCATGGGATATCGTTTCATTTTCCGAGGTCTTATTCAATTTCTTTCTTCAGAGACTTGAAGCTCTTGTCATACAGATCTTTCCCTGGCTTGGTTAGTGTCATAGCAATATATTTCATATGATTTATAACTATTGTAAGTGTGCCATTTCCCTAATTTCTTTCCCAGCCCATTTATCCATTGAGTAGAAGAGGGCTACAGATTTGTTTGAGTTAATTTTGTATTGAGCCACTTTGCTGAAGTTGTTTAACAGTTGTAGGAGTTCTCTAATGGATTTTTTGGGGGGGGTCACTTAAATAAATTATCATATCATCCACAAATAGTGATATCTTGACTTCTTTCTTTCAAATTCATATCCCTTTGATATCCTTTTGTAGCCTAATTGCTGTGGCTAGAATTTAAAGTATTATATTGAATAGATAGGGGCAGATTAGACAGCCTTGTCTTGCCCCTGATTTTAGTGGGATTACTTCAGTTTCTCTCCATTACGTTTGATGTTGGCTATTGGCTTGTTGTATATTGCTTTTATTATATTTAGTTATGGACTTAGAATTCCTGACCTCCCCAATACTTTTAGCACAAAGGGGTGTTGTACTTTGTCAATGGTGTTTTCAGCCTCTAATGAGGTGATCATGGTTTTTTTTTTTTTTTTTCCTTTGAGTTTGTTTATACAGTGGATTTTATTGATGGATTTCCATATATTGCATCATCCCTGTATCCCTAGGTTGAAGACTTCTTGATCATGGTGAATGATCGTTTTGATGTGTTCTTGGATTTGGATCGCAAGAATTACATTGAGTATTTTTGCAAAAATATTCATGAGAGAAACTGGTCTGAAGTTCTCTTTCTCCATTAGGTCTTTGTGTGGCTTAGGTAACAATGTAACTGTGGCTTAATAGAATGTATTAGGGTAGTGTTCCTTCTGTTTCTATTTTAGGAAATAATTTGAAAAGTATTGGCATTAGGGCTTCTTTGAAGGTCTGATAGACTCCTATACTAAAACAATCTGGTCCTGGGAATTTTTTGGCTGGAAGACTTTTAATGACTGTTTCTATTTCCTTAGGGGTTGTGAGACTGTTTAGATGGCTTATCAGATACTGATTTAGCTTTTGTACCTGGTACCTATCTCCAAAAACCAACCATTCTATCTAGGTTTTCCAGAATTGTGGAGTATAGGATTTTGTGGTATGATCTGATAATTTGTTATATTTCTTCAAGTACTGTTGTTATGTCTCCATTTTCATTTCCTATTTTAATTAATTTGGATAATGTCTCTATATACTGTGGTTAGTCTGGCTAAGGCTTTATCTGTCTTCTTGATTTTCTCAAAGAGCCAGCTCCTGGTTTTGTTGATTCTTTGCATAATTCTCTTTGTTTTGACTTGGTTGATTTCAGCCCTGAGTTTGATTATTTCCTGCTGTCTACTAGTTTTTGGGTGCATTGGTTCTTTTTGTTCTAGAGCTTTCAGATGTGCTGTAAATTGCTAGTTTATGATCTTTCCTATTTCTTTATGGAAGCACTCAGAGTTATGTGCTTTCCTCTGAGCACTGCATTCATCGTGTCCCATAAGTTTGGGAATTTTGTGCCTTCATTTTCATTAAATTCTAAAAAGTCTTTAATTTCATTATTTATTTCTTCCTGTCTTTGTCAGGGTTTCCATTCTTGCTCAAAACTTCATGACCAAGAAGCAAGTTGGAAAGGAAAGTGTCTTTTCAGCTTACACTTTACATAGCTGTTGATCACCAAAGGAAGTCAGGACTGGAATTCAAGCATGTGAGGAAGTAGGAGATAATGCAGAGGACATGGAGGGATGTTACTTATTGTCTTGCTTCCCCTGGCTTGCTCAGCTTTCTCTCTTATAGAACTCAAGACTACAAGCCCAGTGATGGCACCACCTATAATAGGTCCTCCCTCCTTGATCACCAACTGAGATAATGCCCCACATCTTGATCTCATGGAGGCACATCCTCAAATGAAGCTGTTTTCTCTGTGATAACTCCAGCCTATATCAAGTTGACACAAAAAACCAACCAGTACACTCTCTTAACCTAGCTGTCATTGAGTAGATAGTTCAGCTTCCAGGTGTATTTGGGATTTCTGTTGTTTTTGTTATTTTTGAAAACCAACTTTAGTCCATGGTGACCTGTTAGGATGCATGGGATTACTTCAATTTTCTTGTATTGGTTGAGGCTTGTATTGTGTCTAACTATATGGTCAATTTTGAAAAAGGTGCTTTGAGGTGATGAGAATAATGTGTATTCTTTTGTTTTGGGGTGAAATATTCTGTAGATATCTGTTAACTCCATTTGGTTCATAACTTCTATTAGTGTGTCTGTATCTCTGTTTAGTTTTTGTTTCCATGATCTGTCCACTGGTAAAACAGGGGTGTTGAAATTTCCTACTATTATTGTGTAAGGTTCAAAGTGTGCTTTGAGCTTCAGTAATGTTTCCTTTACAAATGTAGGGCACCCTTGTATTTGAGGCACAGATGTTCAGAACTGAAAGTTCTTCTTGGTGTTTTTTTTTTCTTTGATAAGTATGTAGTGTCTTTTCCCATATAACTTTTGGTTGAAAGTCTATTTTATTGGATGCTATAATTGCTACTGCATCTTGTTTCTTGGGGCCATTTGCCTGGAATTTTTTTTCCAGCTTTTTACATTGAGATAGTGTCAGTCTTTTTCATTGTGATGTGTTTCTTGTATGCAGCAAAATGCTGACTCCTGTTTAATTATCCAGTCTGTTAGTCTATGTCTTTTTATTAGGGAATTGAGTCCATTGATTTTGTGTTAACAACAAATGATTGTTGCTTCCTGTTATTTTTGTTGTTAGAGGTGGAATTAAGCTTGTGTGGTTCTCTTCTTTTGAGTTTGTTGTGATATTAGTTTTTCACTTTTTTGGGTTTTTTGTTTGTTTGGTTGGTTGATTGGTTTTTTATTAGATATTTTCTTTATTTACATTTGAATTGTTATCCCTTTTCCTGTTGTCCACTCCAAAAACACCCTATGCTTCCCCCTCCCTCTGCTCATGAACCCACCAACTCCCCCTTCCCTGTCCTGAATTCCCCTACAGTGAGGCATTGAGCCTTCATAGGATCAAGGGCCTCTCCTCCCATTAATGTGTAACAAGGCCATCCTCTGCTACATATGAAGCTGGATACATGGGTCCATCCATGTGTACTCTTTGGTTGATGGTTTCATACCTGGGAGCTCTGGGGGTACTGGTTGGTTGATACTGTTCCTCCTATGTGCAAACCCCTTCAGCACCTTAGGTCATTTCCCTAGTTCCTCCATTGGGGACCCTGTGCTCAATCCAATGGTTGGCTGTGAGTATCCACCTCTGTATTTGTCAGGCACTGGCATAGCCTCTTAGGAGACAGTTTTAACAGACTACTATCAGCAAGCACTTGTTGGTATCCACAATAGTGTCTGGGTTTGGTAACTGTATATGGGATGGATCCTCAGGTAGAGCAGTCTCTTCACAGCCTTTCCTTCAGTTTCTGCTCCTTCTTAGAAGGGGGAACAATATCCCCATGGGAGGAGATACAGAGACAAAGTGTGGAGATTTTTTGCTTTTTCTTGGGTGTAGTTTACCTCCTTGTATAGGATTTTTTTTCTTCTATTATCCTCTGTAGGGTTGGATTGTTGGAAAGATATTAAATTTGGTTTTGTCTTGGAATATCTTGGTTTCTCTCTCTATGATACTTGAAAGTTTTGCTGGGCATGGTAGTCTGGGATGGCATTTTTGGTTTTTTTAGGGTTTGTATGACAAAGTCCAAGATCTTTCATTTAGCATCTTGGTTGAGAATTCTGGTATATTTCTGATGGGTCTCCATTTTTATGTTAATTGGTATTTTTCCCTTTATTGCTTTTAAAATTCTTTCTTTGTTTAGTGCATTTGGTGTTTTGATTACTATGTGACAGGAGGAATTTCTTTTCTGGATCCATCTGTTTGGTATTCTGTAGGCTTCTTGTCCATTTATTGGCATCTATTTCTTTAGGTTAGGGAAATTTTCTTCTATAATTATGTTGAAGATGTTTACTGGCCCTTGAGTTGGAAATCTTCACTCTCTTCTATAGCTACCATTCTTAGGTTTGGTCTTTTCATTGTGTCCTGGATTTCTTGAATGTTTTGAGTTAGGAGGTTTTTGCTTTTTGTGTATTTCTTGACTCATCTGTGATTGTCTTCTATGGTATCTTCTATGCCTGAGATTCTTCTCTCTCTTGTATTCTGTTGCTGATGCTTGCATTATGACTCCTGATCTCTTTCTGAGGTTTTCTATCTGCAGGGTTGTCTCCCTTTGTGATTTCTTTACTGTTTCTATTTTGATTTTTATATCCTTGATGGTTTTGTTCAATTCCTTTACTTGTTTGGTTGTGTTCTCCTGTATTTCTTTAAAGAATTTATGTTTTTGCTTTTTTAGGGCTTCTACCTGATTACCTGTGTTCTTCTGTATTTCTTTAAATCACATCATGAAATGTGATTTAAAATCAGAATCTTGATTTTCTTGTGTGTTGAGGTAATCAGGGTTGGCTGTGGTGGGTAATCTGGATTCTGATGATGCCAAGTAGCCTTGGTTTCTATTGCTTATATTCTTGTGCTTGCTTCTTACCATCTGCTTATCTATGGTATTAGGTGGTCTTGCTGTCTCTGATTGTAGCTCTCTCCTGTAAGTCTGTGAGCTTTTGATCTTAGGTATATCAGCAGTCCTGGGAGAGCAGGTCTCTCCAGGCAGGATTTGGGTGTGCAGAACTGTGGCTCAGAGTCAGCTCTAGGGCACAGATAGAACCTGAAGGGTCCTGTCCAAGGCTACTTTGAGATTCCTGTGTCCTGTGGGCTCCAGCTAGGTCACACATGGGCTAGGTATTGGAGCAGTATTGGTGGTCTCACCTCTGATCTTAGGTATGTCAGCACTCCTAGGAGACCAGTTCTCTCTGGGCAGGATTTGGGTATGATAAGCTATGGTTCAAGATCGGCTCCCAACAGATGATCTTTTACACAGAAACTTTCCTTCTAGATTCTTACATATGTGCACAAATGTCATGTTTAGATTCCTCCATTCCAGTACCATGTATAACAGCAAGATATTGTAGCCACTAAAACCTACATGCAGAGTAATAGCATAGCTTGTTCAGGATCTACTGAAGGTGAATTAAATGGTGTCATTTAAACACACTGATAGATCATAGACAGAATTAGGTTGAAACAAGAATCAGGAAACATGTATTATGAATGGCTAGATAAAACCTAGTACATACACAAATGTCAGTATTCCCAGCTATTTGGGAAGTGGAGGCAAGAAAATGGCTTGAGTCAAGAAAACCAAATCCAGCCTTGATAATAAAATAAAAACTCATCACTTTCAAATAAAGAATGAACACATATTAAGCATTTCCCCTTTGAAGGTCATATAATCTCTGGCAGGAATTTTGCTGTTCTCCCAGTATAGTGCAAATAACACCATAGGGAACATGTCCATTGAAAAACATGATTGTATTACATTAAAGCTTTATGTAAAAACAAACAGTCTTTGAGTTGTAAATATGCAAGTAATTTCTTTTTTTAATAAGGAAGAGGACCCAATTGTGAAAATATAAATATTCATAACACATATGTATTTGCATTTCAAAGGTCTTAAAAACTACATATAAATGGGGTCATTTGACTACCTTAAAATATTAATAGCTTGAAAATGTTTGACAACTCTTTTTTTCACCCATGAGTTAGATAGCAATTTTAATACATTATTCTTCTAAGAAAAACATTAAGAAAGAATTTTCCACCCATTCACAAATGAACCATTGCCATGCAACAAAATCCCCAGCATAATGAAGGCTGAGCCAGCCCGATCAGAGGCCAAACACATCTAGAGCCCTTGCAAACCATTGACTTGATAACTGGTTTCTTCAAAGTTCACAAACAAGAACTGTTTTAGCATAAGTGGTTTTTTTTAAGTAGTCACTTAAGTACAAATTTCTCTAAACTGCCTTGTCTTTAAATCATTTGCTCTATAATTTCTATGAATGCAAAGTGAGGGGCTTCTGTGCAAGAAATCTGAATACATACACATGGATGATTTCAGAAGAACCAAGGGGAAAAATAAAGGAGACTCATGCCAGTTAGGAAAGCCAGAATTAAGGGATGCTTCGAAGAGCACAATAGAAGTGCCTGGGAAACATAGGAAGCCTGAGCAGGCTCCTCTGAGATCTAATGCTGGCTCTCTGGAGGAAGGGAACCAAGTCTGGTTACTTACAGAATACAGCCTTTTGTGCTCAATAACTTTGCTGATCATCCCTTCTTGGTTTAGTGTAGGAGATCAACTGGGGACCAAGAAAACTCTCAAATAGACATTACTCAGTAATTTTGGATGAAGCTTGGACAGAGGTATTATCCTTGATTCTCAATGTCCCTCTTGGGCAGAAGAGACAGTTCATTGAATAAAGTACTGACCAACCAAAGAGTGTATAGGGAGGGATCCATGGCTCCAGATACATATATATCAGAGCATGGCCTTGTCTGACATCAATGGGAGAGGAGGCCTTTAGTCCTGTGGAGGTTTGATACCCCAATGCAGGGTGATGCTGGAGCAATGGGGCAGGAGTCAATGGGGGAACACCATCATAGAAGCAAAGGGGAGAAGGAAGAGGGTGAATGTGCAATACAGGGTTTGTAGAGGTGTAACCAGTAAGGGGAATATTATTTGAAATGAAAATGAAAGGAATGATTAAAAAAAAAACATATATTTTAGATCCTGGAAAACAAGAATGTTTACTCCCCAGAATGTACATTTTAAAAATCTAGGTGTACACCTTTAATCCCAGAACTATGGAGACAGAAACAGATACCCCAGGACACATACAGGCAATCAAGACTTCCTGACTAGTTCCAAGCTAGTGAAAGGTCCTATCTTAAAAAAGAAAAATACAAAACCAAAAAAGTTGTTAACCAGAATTGAGAACCTGCATTTGTGGATGTTCTCTGCATATACATGCATGTGCATACATATGTACACATGCCCTATGTTCAAAGGGTCTCTTCGTCAGTCTTTCCTGCTAAGGTTCCTTGTCTCCTCTCCAGGAAGCCCAGTGTCCTTCGTTGTTCTTCCCATTTCAAACTCCTCTCTTCTATGTTATTTAAAGGAAGACTCTCTTTCCCTACTCCTGCCACACATTAACACACTCTGACATTCAAGCAGACCCCACCCTGTGGAAGACATTCTACCAGCTACCATTTATACTACATAGGCCTATTCCACAAATGACTTATCAAGCCACCTTGTTTAAGCACAGTGTTGCCTGAGCAGGAACTTTAGCTGAATGAAGACTCCCACCTGACACTATCATCTCTTCATAATTTCCAGATGAATGCTGAGAAAAAAAGAAATAGGGATAAAATGTGGTGGGTTGCTTTAAGTATATTAATGCCATTTTGTCCTATTGACAGTGCCCTTTGCCTTATAGAAGCTTTGTGATATTATCAGGTCCCATTAGTCTATTGTTGATCTTAGAGCATAAGCCATTGGTGTTCTGTTTAGGAAATTTTCCCCTGTGCCCATGTGTTTGAGGCTCTTCCCCACTTTCTCTTCTATTACTTTCAGTATTTCTGGTTTTATGTGCATGTTCTTGATCTACTTGGACTTGAGCTTTGTACAAGGAGATAAAAATGGATCGATTAGCATCTTTCTACATGCTAACCCCCAGTTTAACCAGCGCCATTTCTTGAAAATGCTGTCTTTGTTCCATTGAAGAGTTTTGGCTCCTTTGTCAAAGACCAAGTGACCATAGGTGTGTGGGTTCATTTCTGGGTCTTCAATTCTATTTCATTGATCTACCTGCCTGTCACTGTACCAATACCATATAGTTTTTATCACTACTGCTCTGTAATACAGCTTGAGGTCAGGGATGGTGATTCCCCTAGAAGTTCTTTTATTGTTGAGAAGAGTTTTTGCTATCCAGGTTTTTTTTGTTATTCCAAACAAAACAGCAACCAAAATATTGGGAAAAGATTGTTACCAATTCTACATCAGATAGAGTGCTAACATCTAATATACACAAAGAACCCAAGAAGTTAGACTCCAGAAAACCAAATAACCATATTAAAAGTGAGGTGCAAAACTTAACAAAGAATTGTCAACTAAGGAATATTGAATGTCCAAGAAGCACCTAAAGAAATGTTCAACATCCTTTATCATCAAGGAAATGCAAATCAAAACAACCTTGAGATTCCACCGCATACCAGTCAGAATGGCTAAGATCAAAAACTCAAGTGACAGCAGATGCTGGTGAGAGTATGGAGAAAGGAGCACTCCTCCATTGTTGCAGAGATTATAGGCAGGTATAACCACTGTGGAAATCAGTCTGGCAGTTCCTCAGAAAATTGAACATGTACTACCAGAGGACCCAGCTGTACCACTCCTGGGCATGCATTCAAAAGATGCTCCAACATATAATAAAGATCCATGCTCCACTATGTTCATAGCAGCCTTATTCATAATAGCCAGAAGCTAGAACGAACCCAGATGTCCTTCAACAGAAAATGTGGTACATTTATACAATGGAGTACCACACAGTTATTAAAAACAATGACTTCATGAAATTCTTAGGCAATTGGATAAAACTAGAAATTACCATCCTGAATGAGGTTACCCAGTCACAAAAGAAGACACATGGTATACACTCACTGAGAA
This sequence comes from Montemys delectorum, assembly GCA_019843815.1. NCBI lineage: Eukaryota > Metazoa > Chordata > Mammalia > Rodentia > Muridae > Montemys > Montemys delectorum. Next base: position 17,544 of record JADRCD010237173.1, on the reverse strand, counting down.
GTGGGTATTAGCCTAAAAGCTCGAAATATCCAAGATACAATTCACAGACAACATGAAGCTTAAGACGAAGGAAAACCAACGTATGGATGCTTCTTCTTAGAAGGGGTAACAAAATACTCACAGGAGGATATACAGAGACACAGGAGGATATACGGAGACAAAGTGTGAAGCAAAGACTGAAGGAAAGGCCATCCAGAGATTACCCTACCTGGGGATCCATCCCATATACAGACAATAAAATAAGACACTATTGTGTATGCCAACAAGTGCTTGCTGACAGAAGCCAGATATAGCGGCCTCTGGAGAGGATCTGCCAGTGTCTGACAAATATAGAGTCAGTTGCTTACAGTCAACCATTGAACTGAACATATAGTCCTGAATGAATGAGTTAAAGAAAGGACTGAAGGAACTGAAGGGGTTTGCAACCCATAGAAAGAACAACAATATCAACCAGCCAGAACACCCAGAGCTCCACGGAACTAAACCACCAAAGAATATACATGGAGGGACCTGTGGCTTCAGCTACATATATATAGCAGAGGATGGCCTTTTTGGATATCAATGAGAGGAATAGCCCTTGGTCCTGTGATGGTTTGATGCCCTAGTGTAGAGGGATGCCAGGTGGTGAGTTGGGAGTTTGTGGGTGGATTGGAGAGCACCTCATAGGTGCAGAGAGGGGGAGGATTGATAAGAGTATTGCGGAGGAGAAACCGGGAAAGATTATATTTGAAATGTCAATAAATAAAATAACCAATAAAAAAATGAAAAAAATCATTTTGTTTAGGTTTAGATAGCATTCAGCTTCCAAAAATGTTGCATATATTGAGATATTTGACATGTAAATAAATAAAATATCACACAAAAATATCAAATCCAAAAAATGTATATGAGCTTGCCTTCAGTAAATTGCTATATCCTTCATACATGTCTTCTGGGCCTTTTGTGAGGCAAGCTGCTTCTTTAGTTTTCTGAATGTTACCTGCCTTTTCACTATAGTGTCAATTCTTTGAGAAATCCTCATCAGTTCTACTCTGACATATGCTATTTGTGCTTAAATCTTTCTATATAAGATCAATTTAGTCCCACTTGAATTCAGTTTGATCAAAATGATATAGATGTGGGCTAGTGTGTGGCTCAGTGTAGGAAGAGGTTGCCTACAATGCAGGAAGCCCAGAATTAAGCCCCAGACTCCACCAACAAGCTTCAGTTATAAAAGTCTATGACACCACTATTTGGAAGGCCTAGAGGCAGGAGGACCTGGAGTTCAAAGCTTTTCTCAAATATGTAGCAAGTTTAAGACTGGCCTAGGCTGCAAGAGATCTTGTCTCAAAAAAAATCAGTAGTAAAGAGAGATTAAGACTCCATACAGACACAGTCAGAAAATGACACCCTCACATCACATTAGGGCTCTTGACAAAGTCCCATGACCTCTGGGCTCCAGTGTGCTCCCAGGTGATTTGATTAGATAAAGACATAGACAGTACCTTTGAATAACCTAGTGTATTGCAG
>JADRCD010237173.1:0-15935 GCA_019843815.1 Montemys delectorum | reverse complement strand
GAGCCCTCTTTCATTTCTCTTAAACATAAGTTTTTTAAGGTGAGTCCTCCTGATTCCTGCCAGTTGACCTTTAACTAAAGGTTTGCAGGTTGGTGCTACTCAGCCTGGTTGGTTGTGAGAAACAGCCACGAGCCAAAGTGAGCAACTCAGAGTGCTGTGGGTTTGTCAGTGTGCCAAGAACTGGGATTGTGCGCATGGCTGACACCAGCAAGTGGCTAAGCCGAGTCCTTTACCCTTCACAGAAAAAAGAAAATCCAACATACTCCTAACTCTCGATGCCACTCAGTATTTATAATTGAAGTGTCTTTCATGGGAAAATATTGTCACATACTGCTAAATCAGCTTGAGCCTTCATGTCCTCTATTAATGTTGAAATCTATGTATATCCTTTAGTATCTTTCAGAGCCAGCAGCACATAATCTTCCCGCCCACACCTTGAGACCACTAGACAGGTTACCATTAAGGCTGGCATCTCCTCTTTCAGGAAGCACAAAAGATACTTTCAGTGTCTGTATATGTTTGGCGGGGGAGTGTATTAAAGGACAGAGATTGAAATTCCTCTTCTTCCTCTATCACTCTCCACCTTATGTTAGAGACAGGGTCTCCTACTTAAACTGATGCTCATAAAATCAGCTGGCCAGATATCCCTGATTATTCTAATCTCTACCTGCCCCAGTGCTGGGGTTATTTTTATGAGCCATCATGCCTTCTTTTTATATGAGTGCTACAGATGGAACTCAGGACTTCATGTTTGTACAATTAGCTCTTTAATTAATGTCCAAGGCCCAGTTTCTGATTCTGTTTCATCCTTCCAACCTGGTATGCAGCAACATCTAGACAAGCTGTGTGAGAGAAATCAAAGGATAGGAAGCAACAGGAGGGAAGGTATGTTTGGATTCTGATTTCAAAAGTTTCAGTCCACTGTCTCCTGGACGTTTACTGTGACCTTGAGGCAAAGTTGATCTGGGTGGGGAATGTGACAGAGGAAAGCTATTCACCTCATTGAAGCTAGATATATGATAAGAGAGATGAGCCAGAGACATAAAAGCAGACGCAGAGACAAAGAGAGACAGAGACAGAAACACAGTCAAAGACAGGTGATATCAATCCAGTGCACACCCCAGTGATTATGTCCTCCAAATAGGACATATTAGATGTTTCCATCACAGACACATGCCTTTAAGATTGTGAAACCATAATGGAGTAGCACATTGATATCAGTGACCTCATGATTCAGACAGTTACCAAAGCCATGCCTCTGAATATCATTGGAGACCAAGCCTGCAACATGCAAGCCTTTGGGCAACTTATCAAATTTAAACCACACATAGCAAGTGCCAATTGCATCCTACAGAGAACACCTTTAAACCCCTTAAGAGAGGATAAATGAATAACTAACTTGACTTGTTCAGCCTACTTCTTTTTTTTTTTTTTTTTAAGAGAGGATCTCATGTGTCACAGGCTGGCCTTGGACTTATTATGTAGATAAGACAAAGTTGAATATCTCATACTTTATCTCTACCTACTGAGTACTAAAATTATAGGGTTATACCTTGATTCCTGCTTTCTGTCATGCTACAGATGGACCTGAAGTCCCATTTCTGTAGATGCATTTTTTTTTAGAGAGATAATCCTCTATCGGGAATCTACAATGTTAGTGTGACTTAGTAATCTCTCTTTTTGGTAACAAGCTTGAATGTCAAGTCAAGTGGACAAGGAATACAAAATACACAGTAGTGAAAGGAAGGAAGGCATGGACAGGTCTCCAGTGCTTTTAGACATGAGACCATAGAATGTACACTGGTTCAACCTAACTGCCAGGCCTCCCAAGTCTCATAGAAGAGGCAGAACCTCCCTGTTATATCAGATGGCCCATCAATTGTTCCTCACTCCCCACTATTCTCTAGCTGTGTCATTCAACTCTGCAAACCTCTTGCCTACTGTCCTGATTATTCCCTGTTCATTTATTACAATACAAGAGGGCTTTGTCCAACTGTAGGTCAATTTGTTCACTTCATTTACTTAGCCACTCTTTTGTTGTTGTTGTTGTTGTTTGTTGTTTGTTTTTTTTCGAGACAGGGTTTCTCTGTGTATCCTTGGCTGTCCTGGAACTCACTCTGTAGACCACACTGGCCTCGAACTCAGAAATCCTCCTGCCTCTGCCTCCCAAGTGCTGGGATTAAAGGCTTGCGCCACCACCGCCCAGCTCCTTAGCCACTCTTATAACTTCCCATTGTTCTTGGCAAAGAAGCAACGTCTCTCTCTCTCTCTCTCTCTCTCTCTCTCTCTCTCTCTCTCTCTCTCTCTCTCTGTCTGTCTCTCTGTGTGTGTGTGTGTGTGTGTGTGTGTGCCTGTGTGTGTATGTATGTATGTGTATATGTGTGTGTGCATGTGTAAATGTATATGCCACAGCAAATCCTCAAGTGTAACTCAGGAGCCACATTGTTTATGAAGTAGAGTCTTTCACATTCTTTGAACTGTCCCATCTGTCTTCTCAGTCCTAGGACACAAACGTGCACCACCATAGGCAGTTTTACTTCTATAATGTGTTCAGAGAAGCAAAGGGAAGTCTTCCTTCTTAAGGCAAGCACTTTACAAGCTGAAGTACATCCTCAACTTCCGTCCTGGCATTCTAAAAAGTTACACAGAAAAAATGCAAGTGTCCAACACTGGTTCTGTCCTACCATATGTGTGGTAGGGATGAAACTGAGATTGTCAGGTTTGGCAGCAACTTTGTTCATTTTCTAGAACTTCTTCCCGGACCCCAGCCTTGCCTCTATAGCAGACCTATTTTCAAGTAAATTTGTTAATCTATCAATTAAATGAACAGACTATTCTGTTCATGAGGGAAAATCCCTAACTACTTTTTTAAGTTCTTAATATCTGATTATGTAGATTAAATCTTAAGATAAGTTTAGGAGGGAAGAAACTACATTAAATCTGTAGTTCGTTTTGAGCAGATGGGGGATTTCTGGTCAGGTATTCTCTTCAGTGAGTACTTATGAGTCCAAGTGGTCAGACACTATACACAGAGCAACCAGTCATCAGCACTCAAGGGCCTCTTCAGTCATCAAGATCCTTCATCTAAGGTACTTCCCAGACTGGTCCACATCCAGCAATGTCTCTGAGCCTAAAAATATCTGAACCTCTTCCACATCAAACAAGAAACACCAATGGGTCTATTGCAGCCCAGCACATCCATTGAGGAACTGTGCTCCCTTGTGGGCCTGCACTTTAGAAGCTCACCTCAGCATTGACCTCCCAGTGCTTTTATCTGTCTTCTGCAACCTTTGCCCTGGGAAGGCAAAAAAAAAAAAAATGTATATTCACCCAGATAGAACACTAATGACAGTAACCTCACGCCCCCCCCCAAAAAAATGGTGCTACCTTAGTGAACCTGTGAATTAACTGAGCTTAACTACAGGAACATTGATAACTCAAAGGCAGCTGCATTACTGAAAATTCCCTTACAGTATCGTGGTAAGTCTTGAAAGCTGTATCCCTAAAGTGCTGTGCATTACTTACAGGAAGCTAAGTGATGAGAGATACCTCGTTCCCTAGAAATCATTATTGCTAATATAATATTATGTGTCTTATACATTTTAAGAAGTTTTGAGATAAGATTTTTGTTTGTTTGTTTGTTTGTTTACTTTCTGGAATTTTAAGTCACCTTGATCAATGAAGGAATATTTTAATTCAGAGAAAACAACTTTGAAACACCCTCCCATGCACAGATAAGGGTTCCAAAGTTTCTGCACTAAACTTAGAGACTGAAAAAATTCACTCTAGGAACTACTTTCTGGGAAGCCTGGCCCACACCAAGCTCCTGTCACTGGTGAACACCTGTCAGGAGCAAGAGGATAGAAAAACTGTTCTTGACACCAAAAGAGAGAGATGCATGACTTCGCCAATAATCATGTAAGCCCTTCGGATGAGGTTCTAGCCCACAAGGCCACCGAGAGGCAAGGGATCCCTAACCCAATTCAGAGTGATCCAGCTGAGCAGGAGTGCTGAAGAGTCTTCCTGGGAAAGAGATGCTTGATTCCATTTCTTGGCTAAAAGCCAGACTAGCCAGGAAAAGAGCTGGGGCAGATGGAGACAAGCAATTCAGAGGTATGAAGGATGGCAAGTGGCAAGTGTGATTGGTGGTCAGGGTCTCGGCCCGATTATTGAAGGGTCTTGTTGTCCTCTAAGAAGGAATAAAGGTGCGCACAGATTTCCAAAAGTAGCAAGATCATTCATTCCATTCAAACAAATCAGTACAACACTGGGAAAACGTTTTCATAATTGAAGGCCATGTAAGTTATGGTCAAGATCCCTGTTACTGTTTGACCTTCAGTTTATGGGATTCAAGAGAAAGAAAAATTTCATTTAAGAAGCACACTTTGCGTGGTTCTCCATTTTGACTAACATTTTCAAGCTATATAAATATTTCTTGATGAAACTTGTACTTTCCCATAACGTGTTTTATTTTAATCATATGCTCACATAAATGTGCATAGTTATAATATTGTAAATGGTAGATTCTTCCTAAAAGTTACACAATTTGCTATATTGTGCATGTACACAAAACCATCCAGGCCAATTTGACCCATCCTTCTTTGTTTCAGCATGGGTTCCTAGGTTGTGTGAATAATAACAGGACATTCTCCAAGGTTTCTAAGGGGAGTAAAATGTATTTCCATTGTTTAAATCGGGTGCAATCTGATATAAGTGAAAGAAGGAGGTTGTCAAATTTTTCCTCGGTGCATTGTTAGAAAAGGAATGCATATATAATCTCTGCTAAGTGGAGTTCAAAGTTGCTGAGCTATTCCTTATGCATGCAAGCCTCAAAGGGATAAGAAGAGGGAAACAGAGAGACAGTCACTTGTACTCAAGCATATGAGCTGGACCCCCCAGATGACTGGCAATGGAACCAACTGAAAATATCTCCAAAGAAAAGGTGACATTGAGCAGGTGATCCCTCTCAATGGTTGAATATTCTGATACTAGGCAACCCTGACTCCAGACTCACACACTTCCAGCAAAGTCAGGGAAAGATTTTGCCCATATCTATCATGTTTGCTCTATTCCTTCTCTGTAAACCTGAGACTCCAGGTTTTATGTCGAGATTGATTTGGGGAGTATACAAGAGGATTTGCTTTCTGGTCTTCTCGAAATCTCATAACTGGGACACACTGTTTATGATTTCCATGCTGTAGTTAGTCTTCATTGTCATATTGAATGGATCTAGAATATAAAATCTGCACATCAAGCCTCTGAGCATGTCTGTGAACTAGTTTCCAGACTGGATTAATTGAGGTGAGAAGACACAGCCTAGTGGTAGGCATCACTGTGCCATAGTCTATGGTTTCTGACTGAATAAAAGGAAAGTGACAGCTTCCTGTCACTGAGTAGAATATGACCAGCTGTTTTATGTTCCTGACATTATACTGACTGGTCATCATTGACAATCACCATTAAACACAGCTCTGGAATTACAAAAAGAGGGAATTATTTTAGATTAAGTAAATTGGAGTGGGAAGTCCTGCCCTGACAGTGGACAGCACTATGGGTTGGGTCAAAAACTGAAAAAAAATCAGGAAGTTAGCATATCATCAGCATCTATCCATTAAAGTTTCTTGACAATAGATCCAAGGCAATGAACAGCCTCACACTCCTGGCATCATACCGCCCCCACAATGATAGGCTTTGTAATCAAATTTTGAACCAAAATAAACTTTCCTTCCTTAACTTGCTATTATCTGGTATTTTGTAACAGCAGAAGGAAAGCAACTAATACGCTTCACTTTGCCAGGGCATGTCCATCACTCCTCTAAAGCCCTGCTTTTTCAAACACATCCATCATTCAAGTCTGTGTCACTATTTGCCCCACAGTGAAGATTCAACTGCACCCATTAGAAACAGGCTAGATCAATCTCCGTATTCCTGCCCAACATATATTATCTTCTCATGACCTGAATACTTGTTGACTTCCTCTGAAAATGAAATCTCACAATGATTAAAACATCCTAAAGGCTCAGTATTTTAAGGATTGGTGGCTTCTTAGAGAACGTACTTACCAACACCTAGAAAGGTCTTGGTTGAGAAGGATCCATTTCAAACCCTGGTATGGGTTTATTTTTCTTTGTTTGGTTTTTAATTCCTGTACTTGCTAATTTATCATCTCTTTCTTTTTGAGAAAAAGGAAAAGACATAGTAAAGCATTATCTTTAGGTTTTATTTTCTTAGTTGGCTATTTCTTTACAATTCCAAAAATCTCTTAAGCTAACTGATAATGTTATTCTAAAGCCATTTCCATCTGTTCCAGCCACTAGGTCATGCTTAGCTAGCTAAACTTATAAAATGAGGCAGTACATAAAAGTTCATTAAAGAATTGTAGGTTGGTGTAAACTGCATACTAAGTGAGCCTCTACCACACACAAGGCTAATGGCAGACTACCAAGGCACAAGTCAGCCTATATCTGGGCAGTGAGTGAAGGGGCTGCATGGTGAAATTCTGCATGGGCAAATGTCTGTTATTTGGAACATCATATCTCATGACTTGCTTTCCCATGTGAGACATCTCCCTCTACAGACTCACACGCCCCCCCTTCTCTCTGTTTCTTTCTTTCTCTGTCTCTGTCTCTGTCTCTATCTCTCTGTCTCTCTCTGTCTTTCTCTGTCTCTGTCTCTGTCTCTGTCTCTCTCTCTCTCTCTCTCTCTCTCTCTCTCTGTGTGTGTGTGTGTGTGTGTGTGTGTGTGTGTGTGTGTGTATGTATGTATGTGTATGTACATAGCCATGAGGAAATCAGAAGTTAACATTGGGTATCATATGCTACTAAAAGTTATTTGTCTCTATCAGCTCTCAAAAGAGGCCTTATATTATGTAGTCCATAGGAAGAAGTCAATTGTGAAAGGTGAAACCAGAGGTTACATGGCAAGTCAGTATTTGTCTTGAACATGGCTCTCCCTAACTCTTTAGAGAATGCTTATGATGCTTCATAAGGCAAGAAAGGGGACTCTGTCTGACAAACCAGCACCTGCCTCTGATAGAGAAACCCATGATGATGTTTTACCCTTTGTTATACAGTTGAAACACTAGTATTACTGGCTATGTTTGCCTCTGTTGGGGGTAGATTGGCTTTTCTGTTTGTTTGTTTGTTTGTTTTCATTTATGGTCTAATGGATGCCAGGCTGGTCTTCACCTCATTCTGTACACAAAGATGACTTTAAATATGTTGTCCTTCTGCCTCTACCTTCAGAATGCTGGGATTACAGGTATGTGTCACACTTCTGGAATAATCAGCAGATCAACCCCATCTGGATATATACTGGGCAAGCACTCCACCACCTTATCTGCATTGCTATAACCCTTTGCTGTCTTTATCGAACAGAGAATAGACAAGTTGAAGTATCATCCACCATTCCTAACTTCTAAGATTGTAGAAGTATTCTGTCTTTAGAGCATATGGCAGGGACATAGAATTGATCCCAGCAACTTTCATGTGCCAAGCACATGATCTATCATTAAGCAGTCCCTTGGCCACTTACATGGGGTCATGTTATGGGAAAACTCTGGTAATTAAGTTTAAAGAGTACCATGACTGGATAATTTCTGGGTTAGGAGCAATATACAAGACTCACCTCATTAACAAGGCTTCTCCTTCTCTGTCCTTGTCTGGGTATTTCTACTTGAGGAATGCCCCATAGCCTCAATTAGATTAGAGGATCAATTTCCTTTCTTCTGATAAAACCTGTTCAGATAGCACCTGAAATTCCTGAAATGCATCTCTATGATAATCAGGCATTTTGGTCCTATAAACCCTTGGCCAATGACCTTTGCTCATCCTAGATGTTCCTATAAAATCTTTTTGTTTTGCTTTGTTTTGTTTTGTTTTGTTTTGTTTTGTTTTTTGAGACAGGAATTGTCTGTTTAGTCCTGACTATCTACCCTAGAACTCACTCTGTAGGCCAGGTTGGCCTTGAACTCAGAAATCCACCCACCTGCCTTTGTCTCCCAAGTGCTGGGATTAAAGGCATGCATCACAACTGCCCAGCATGCATAAAATCTTTATAGGCCTTGGATCACTCCCAAACAAAGTTGATAGCTGCCTCCTGATGGGTGGTCCTGGTGTGGTCATTCACTGTTTGTATTCACAAATCCTTGTTTGTCATCTCAGCTTCCACTGCCCTCTTGGACTCTATTGGCCAGCAATCTACAATAGTATAGAGACCCACAACATGTGATTCTTTGCATGAAATGACATAGATTCCTTTCTCTGCATAAGAAGTTTCTTGAAATATAAATAGTAAGTGTGTAATCATGGTAACCCCATGGAAATTGGGATGGAGTAGAAACTATATATTAACATACTTTTTACTGTGTACCCTTCTAAAAGATTGAATTTTAGTGTATAACTATGTAATACACTTTAGTACAAGGTAGTTATTTTCAAAACTGAGTTGTATAATATATATCCTATAAAAAGTTTATTAGTACAGTGTTAGAGAGTCCTATTATTTCTAATTAATTTTCCTTCTCAATTATCTTGAAGTTCACCAATTCTTACTTGGAACCTAGAAATCAAGTCCATATTTGTTCTGCCCACGCTCTGCCTGATAAGTGAGTTTTCCTTGAAGAGTTTCTGTTTAAAGGGCTACCTGGGGCTGGGGCAGAAGGTTAGTACATTTCTTTTTATACAACCATTAGGATTGGAGCTTAATCCCTAGAATAAAGTTGAAAAAAACTGGGTAAAGGGCTGCTGAGAAAGTTCAGAATAGCATTAACACTACTTTCAGAAGACCAGGGATCAATGTCTAACACATACACAACAGCTTACAACTGCATCTTAATCTATCTATAGTGAGTCTGACAACCAATGCAGGCTCTTGTGGGTTCAGGCATACATGTAATACACATAAACTTACAAGAGTTTGCACACACACATGTACACACTCACACATGCACACACACATAAGAGAGACAATTTCTTACAACAAAAGCCCTCTAATACGGAAGCAAACCATTCAATTACCCAGTATAACAAAGAAGTTTGATCTGTGTTGTCACACAACAAGGTTAGCTAACAAAAGAGGCAAGTCCCTTGAAGAGTTTGTGTTTCCAGAAGGATAACCTATAAGGGTACAATGTGAGTATTTTATAAATAGTAAAGCTACCCAGCTACTACCTTAAATGAACTGAGACAGATATTCCCTTCCTCTGGTTCTGTGGCTGTTCATTATCTGGTGAACCAACAGCTGACAGAAGAACAGACACAGCAAACACTCCCTCCCTGTGTCTCTTTCAAATTTTATACACTGTTGAGGCAATGGTTTAGCTGCTCCTAATTTGGATCTCCCTAGAAGTCTGTTTCTTCTCCCTCTGCATTCAGCCATGTTACCTTTGTGGCTGTTTCCATGAATCATTGAAACAGATGGCAGTAAATGTATTCATGTCACTAGGTCAAGCAAGGCGTGACCTGTAGCTTAGAACCACAACTTTATTTCAAAGAAAATGTGGTTGTGTAAACAAAAGATAGCTGCATAGAGAGGTATTAACCATTGTGTTAGAGGATCCCCACTTATAGCAGGCCATAGAACAAACTTTCCTTGCAGTGAATCTTCTGAAATTGATAAGATGTAGGAAGTTATAAGGAAAGACTTGTTAAGATTCAGGAAATAAGTAACTCAGGAAAATATTTCAGACATCTCTGAAACTGATCAAATTCATCAGGCCCCTCCCAACTTATATAAACAGGAAAGACAGGAAGAAACAGAGATCAAATAAGCTGCCTCTAAGAGGCCGACCAATGGAGCTGCCGAGAGAAGCCTTTCTGACCTGTTTCATCATACAGAGACTTCCAGCTTTCCAGACTCATCTCATGAACCTTCACCCAAGCTGGGCTGAGTCCTCAGGGATTCGGTTGCTTTTGTGTCATTTCTTCTGCAAGTAACATCTCACCCTTCTCAATTAAACAACCCCAATAAATTCATCAGTTCCTCAGGTTGGGATTGGATAGTATTGAGAGACCAAATCTTTGGGGCTCAGAATAAATCTTAAGAGAACGTGGCCTACGTTACATTCTCAAGTTAACTAACTAGTTGAACTCAAGTTAACTGACAGTTTGGTTCACAGCACCAGTTTCCAGCCTACCCTGCCCCAACAAGACCTGTCTCTAACACCAGTTTCCAGGTTCCCCCAACAAAACCTGCATCTAGCACGATTATTAAGATTATATCCCCAACAAACCTTCACCTCCAGGTTCCAAGCTCACCCATACCTGACAAACACCAGTCAAGAGGAAAGCAGAACTGAAGTTTATGGTTTGGCTTCTAGCACCAGCCAATTATATTAAAGGCTATAATTCTCCCTGTCATCAGATATGTATCAGGCTAGATACCTTCTTCTTGAGTCTATAAATCCTTGCCCAAAACTAGGCTCAAGGCTCCACCTTCCTGCTGTATCAGGGTTGGTGGGGAGCCCAAGCTTGAGCTTGAATAAAGAGTCCCTAATGTGATTGCATCATCGGATTTGTCTCCTAGGTGGTCCTCTCGTGTTCCGGAACATTTCCAGGCACAACATTATCTTGACTTTGGTTCCCTGCCTGAGGTGAATACAATGCTTTTTTCACACGATACCAAACATATATTATTATTCTCTCTTCATGTACAAATAAATAAAAGCTATATTAGCCCAATGATCAGTTATGTTCGGACCTATAGTGTCCTTTCAAAAGTGCACTTTAAGTAATTTTATTGTATTATTTATTAGTGCATATTTTATGTTGCTTAAAACGACAATATCACCAGTAAAAAGACACATTATGGATTTCTCAGCCCATAAAGTCCTCACCACATGAGTATACTCATTTAAGTTCAATTCCCAGTAGCCCAATAAAAGAGTATGGTCCTGTGGTGGTTCATACTGGTATTCTCAGAATCGGCAAGGCAAAGATGGGTGAATAAACAAGGGGCAACTTGGTGAGCCAGCCTAGCTTATTCAGAAAGATTCTGAACAATAAAAGCCTTGCCTCAAAAAGGCAAAGTAGATGTCTCCCAAGGAGCAGTCCACAATTGGTCTGTAGACTCTTTATGAATGCACATCCACATGAACATAAGCAGACACAAACACACAGAATCCCCTCTGAGCAACTGTAAAATGGAGCACCCACTTTAGAGAGTTCCTGAGCACATCAACCACTAATTAACGCCAATCAGGCTTTCTGCTTCTCTCTCTATCTCAAAAACATAAGCTTGGTCATCAGAACCACACAAGAGAGAAACAACAACCAAAGAGGATTCAAATTTTTTCTTGGTCTACATAACAGCTTGCAGCACCAAGTCCATCCAGTAAGCTCCCTGAGATTCTACTTCTTCACCTATATACTTGAGATAGGTGAAAAAGCCATCCCACGTTTCTGAATGGTTTTTACCTAATGGTTGCTGTGCTAGCGTTGATCTTCGGTGTGGTGATCCTGGAAAGTGAGGAAACTTTACAGTTGCTGCTTCATGGAAGGTACTTAAGAAACCACAGGATCAAGCAGCCAGCCAGAGCTCTACGGAGGTGGTGGCTGGTACCAGGTGGTGGCTGCAGCAGCTATGCCTCTGAGCTGAGAGTTTCAAACCGGCCCCTTCTCCTTGCCTCCCCCTTTTTTGTTTTCCATTCCTCTTCCCCCTCCCTTCCCCATCCGTTCCCAGAGGATCCAGAGGAGCTAGCTGCTGCGGAAACTGCTGAGTTGAGTAAAGGCTTTTCATTTCTACCATACCCTCCCTTCCAAACCCCATCCATTAATACTATTCTTTTCAAGATTCTTTGTTGTCAAGATGCCTAAGTGGAGAGTGTGATTGCAGAAGGAGGTGCTTCTCCTTTCAGTGAATTCCTGGGGAAAACCCCAGGGCAAAACTCAGAAAAAGATTCCTGCAGGAAGTACTAGATGAGAAGACAACTTTGCAGTAAACAACTCTGGTAATGGAAAAGAAAAACATGATGCAATCTTTAGGAAAATAAGAGGTGTACTACATAAGCTTACTCCTGAAAAGTTTGACAAGTTATGCCTTCAGATCCTCAATGTGGGTGTAGAGTCTAAACTCATCCTTAAAGGGGTCATACCACTGATTGTGGACAAAGCCCTAGGAGAGCCAAACTATAGCTCGCTGTATGCTCAGCTATGTCTGCGATTGGCAGAAGATACACCAAACTTTGATGGCCCAGCAGCAGAGGGTCAACCAGGACAGAAGTAAAGCACAATATTCAGAGGCTTCTTGATTTCCAAATTGCAAGATGAATTTGAAACCAGAACCAGAAATGTTGATGACTATGATAAGCGTTAAAATCCCTTCCTCCCAGAGGAGGAAGAATAGAGAGCCATTGCTAAGATCAAGATGTTGGGGAACATGAAATTCATTGGAGAACTTGACAAGCTTGATCTTCTTCTTGAATCTATCCTTCATAAGTGCATGAAAACAGTTCTTTTGGTAGCTTTTGGAAAAGAAGAAAAGAGTCCAACTCAAAGATGTGGGAGAGGATTTGGAGTGCCTCTGTTAGATAATTAGGACAGAGGGAACTCGATTAGACCATGAACAAGAGATGTTCTTAATGGATCAGTAATTTACCAGGATATGTTCCTTAATGTTAAGTAAGGAATTTCCAGCCAGGATCCATTTCCTACTGCAGGATACTATAGAGTTGCAAGAGCACCACTGGATTCCTTCTGAGGATTTTCTTGAGAATGGACCAAAGGTGATCAATCAAATCTGTCAAGATGCAGTAAAAGATGTAGGATTATTTATTCCTGCTCCTATGGCTCAAGGGAAGAATGACTTCCCTTGAGGGACCATTCATGCCTCCAAGGATGAAAATGGATAGGGACCCACTTGGAGAATCTGCTGATACGTTTGGACAAATGCCAGGTAGTGGAATTGGTACTGGTCCAGGAGCCATCCAGGACAGATTTTCACCCACAATGAAACATCATCATTCAAATCAGCTCTTCAGTGGCCATGGTTGACACAACATGCCTCCCATGCAATCATAGTTTGGAGAGATGGCGGGGGTGGGGGGAGGCAAGTTTATGAAAAGTCAGGGGCTAAGCCAGATCTACCATAACCACAGTCAGGGACTCTTATCCCAGCTACAAGGACAGTTGAAGGACAGTCACCTTTGTTTTCTAAGAAAGGACAGCTTAATGCAGATGAGATTAGTTTGATGCCTGCTCAGTCACTTCTAATGAATAAAAATCAGGTGCCAAAGCTTCAGCCCCAGATAACTAGGATTCCTCCCTGTGCACAGCCACCAAACACTCAAACACCACCTTTGGGACAGACACCTGAACTTGGTCTCAAAACTAATCCACCACTTATCCAGGAAAAGCCTGCCAAGACTAGCAAAAAGCCGCCACCATCAAAGGAAGAACTACTTAAACTGACTGATTATCTGAACAGTGGGAATGCCAACGAAGCTGTCAGTGGTGTGAGAGAAATGAGAGCTCCAAAACCCTTTCTTCCTGAGATGTTAAGCAAAGTAATCATCCTGTCACTTGATAGAAGTGATGAAGATAAAGAAAAAAGCAATCTCTTTGATCAGTTTACTCTAACAGGAAGGGATGGCCACAAGTGACAACTTCCTAAAGACTTTCCTGAATGTATTGGAGCAATGCCCCAAACTGGAGGTTGACATCCTCTTGGTGAAATCATACTTGGCAGAGTTTGTGGCTTGTGTTATAATTTCAGAGTTGGTGAGCATTTTAGAACTAGCTTAACCACTAGAGAGTGGCACCACTTCCCTATCTTCTTACATTGTCTTCAACAATTAGTTAAATTGTAAGACTGAGAAAGGTTAACCAAACTTTTTCAACAAGGCAAGGTCAGTATGCAGAAAATGTTGCCAGAAATTGATCAGAATAAGGATCAAATGCTGGAGATCTTGGAAGGAAAGGGACTGAGTTTCTTCTTCCCACTCCTTAAATTGGAGAATGAACTATTAAAGCAAATTAAGCTGGGATCCATCCCTCAAATGATATATAAATCGATTATAGATAACATCTCTTCTAAACTCCATGTAGATAAAGGATTTGTGAACACCTTAGTGACGAGCTTCTTACAGTATATTTCTAGTGAAGTAAGCCCACCCAGTGATGAAATAGATTCATCTTCTGCTCCTTTCAAAGAATAGTTAGAGCAGGAAAAAACAGCTGCTGCTCTCTTTTCAGCCAATGATGCAGAAATTTCTTCATGATCATGTAGATCTACAGGTGCACTATTAAAACATCAACTTCCCAAAAGGCATGTTACTTCCATTTGTTGTTCATTTCTATGACAGGGAAATTATTGAAGAGGAAGATTCTTAGCTTGGAAGGAGTACATAACTCAAGAGTTTCCAGGAAAAGGCAAGGCTTTGTTCCAGGTGAATCAGTGGCTACCCTGGCCAGAAACTGCTAAAGAAGAAGAATCAGAGGAAGAAGCTGACTAAAGAACCAGATAAAGCCTTACATTGTGCAAAACATACTGTTTCAGTGATGTAACTGCGTTTGACCTAACCACTGCGAAAATTAACTCTGCTGTAATGTTTTTCACCATATTTAAAGCAGAAGCATGCCAGTAAGGTTTCCTTCTAGATAAGATTTTTGGAGTGTGATGTCTGAATCATAGTCTAACATCAAATACTTTAGGAGCATCCTTAATGTTTAGATAGAATATTAACCACATGCAATAATTACATCCAAGTTCTCAAACAGAGGCAGTCTATTGCAAGAACCTTCTTTTCTGCCAGTTACCATAGGCTGTTTTAAGTTAGAGAACTGAATAGCAACACTGGAAACTGTAGAGATGCACTTTCCTCACTAATACTTGGGTTTTTTGACTATCCGTTTGGTTGTTACAGAAAAGTTCTTAACTGTAATTGATGGTTGTTGCCGTAAGAGTATATTGCCTGTATGTCTAGCTCTAGTAATGGGCTTTATGTGCTAGATTTTAAAATCCTCAAGCCTGGGCAAGTGCACAAGACTCTTTAAAAGAAACATGGGTGACTTGCACAAAACTGATCAGTTTGAGAGATCATTAATGCCCTTGAAGTGGTTTTTGTGGGTGTGAAACAAATGGTGAGAATTTGAATTGGTACCTCTTATTATAGTATTGAATTTAAGTCTACTTAATTTATCAAGTCATGTACATGCCCTGATTTTATATATTTATATCTATCAATAAACATTGTGATACAGTTTTGTTTTTTGATATTTTTTCCCGTGGGGTAGCCAGGAGAGGAAATATCATTTGAAATGTAAATAAAGAAAATATCTAATAAAAAAAGAAAGTCCCAGAGAACTGGGTGGTAAGATGCTCCCAGGACTGAATGGGGATGATCTTAGCTGAAATGCCCCCCCAGTTGGGAAATGGAATCTAAAGGGACAACAGGGCCTAGAGTTGAGGAATGGGACCCCTACTGATCTTCAAAATTTTTGAGCCACAATTGTTGCTATCTAAACAAAATGCAGGGACAAAATGGAGCAGA
Organism: Montemys delectorum; assembly: GCA_019843815.1. Classification (NCBI taxonomy): domain Eukaryota; kingdom Metazoa; phylum Chordata; class Mammalia; order Rodentia; family Muridae; genus Montemys; species Montemys delectorum. The sequence goes on along the minus strand of JADRCD010237173.1, from coordinate 448 downwards.
GACTGAAGGAAAGGCCATCGGTGACTGGCCCACTTTAGGACCAATCTCAAGCACAGGAGCCAAACCTTGACACTATAACTGATAACTGATGGCACGTTGTACTTGCAGACAGGAGCCTAGCAAGGCTGTCCTCTGAGAGGTTCTACCAGCAGCTGACTGAAACAGATGCAGATACTTACAGCCATCCATTGGACTGGGGTCAGGGACCCCAATGGAAGAGTTAGGGGGAGGACTGTGGATACTGAAGGGGATGGAAAACCCATATGAAGAACAACCGTGTCAGAAAACATGGACCCCTAGGCACTCCCACGGACTAAGCCACCAACCAAAGACCACACACTGGCTGGCCAAAGGCTCCCAGCACATATGTAAAAGGGACAGATTTGATGACCCAAGGGAGAGATATGTAAGGAAGAGCACCCTCTCAGAAGTAAATGGAAGGGCAGAT
>JADRCD010237172.1:0-21404 GCA_019843815.1 Montemys delectorum | reverse complement strand
TTTAAAAGACCAAATGACTACAGAGGCTCCAGCCATCCTGGTATGTGAATGTTATGAGTAAGAAAAACAGCAAAATAAAATGTGGGGAAGGGAGTGGGAAAAAGACGGAGCCCTGGTTTTTCAAGGCCTTTTGGTTCTATCAACTTTCCTGGGACCTCTTCCTGCAATGGCTCATTAGCCCACAGACTGATTCAAGTCTTAAGGTTAAGACAAAAATAGAGGATGCATCATTTTAGCTGCCCAGTGGAGACTGAGTTCCTATAAATGTAATGTAGACAGCTGAATTTGGTGGAAAATTAGCAGACAATCCCACATGTGCTATATCGTTCTCACCCATCACACAACTGCTGTGGGACAGGGATGAGCTTCCAGTTTGATTGTTTGTAGATGATTCACCCATCTGTATTGTTATTTGTCTCTCTAAGTACATATACACACACGGGGGGCGGGGGGGGGAGAAAGAGAGAGAGGGGAAGAGAGAGAGAGAGAGCATATATGTGAGGTGTATTAGTTAGGGTTTTACTGTTGTGAGCAGACACCATGACCAAGGCAACTCTTATAAGGACAACTTTTAATTGGGGTTAGCTTATAGGTTCAGTGGTTCAGTCCAGTATCATCATGCTGGGAACATGGCAGCATCCTGGCAGGCATGGTGAGGAAGGAGCTAAGAGTTCTACATCTTCATCTGAAGGCTGCTAGCAGAATACTGGCTTCCAGGCAGCTAGGATGAGACTCTTAAAGCCCACACCCTCAGTAACACACCTACTCCAACAAGGCCACACCTTCTGATAGTGTCACTCCCTGGGCTGAGCACATACAAACCATAACATGAGGGGAATAGTCTAAACAGAAATATGAGGCAGAAACATAAGCCTAACAACAATTCCAAAGGTACTATTTGATGTCACCCTTTTGACATAGCTGCTCTCCCGCTCACAGCTAGAACTCACACACTGGCTGTACTCACTACAGCCCCTCATGCTCTTTATTCCCTGTCCACCTCACAGCTCTGCCCTTTCATCTCAGCAGAGAAGTTAAGTCCTCATATTTTCCCTCAGCTGTGGTGACAGCCTCTGTCTTTCTGCTCCAGAATGGTCCTTCTGCCGTCCGTTTGCCACACAGAAGCATATCAATGTGTTGTTCCATGTGTTCTCTGGACAACTCCCCCCTCACACTCTGAGAAAGGGCCTTGCAGTTTGTCCTACATGACTCCATGCCCTCAGTATCTCTCAAGTCTCTCTGACTACTCCTGACCTTGTTCATGAACTCCACACACAAAGGCCTCCCTGAGAGTAGGTCACCCTCCTCCTCCTCGGTCCTTTCCCCTCTGACAACAGTTCTTCCCTAGTTATAGAAGTGGCTAGTTTTGTTCCTTCTCCAGGGTCTGCTCAACTTCCAGATGAGTGAAATTTTCCCAGACACCATAGCAGCAGCAGCAGCAGCAGCAGCAGCAGCAGCAGCAGCAGCAGCAGCGCTTTCCCTCAAATTCCCCATCCTCCTGCTACCTTTCACCTTGATACTTAGAATGCACTCAGTATCACAGACACCAGTCACTTACTTATTGCCTCCCTCTCCACTAGAATACAAACATAGGCTCAGGGTAGGAAAGGCTGCTGTCTGTTTCCGATAACTGCTGTACTGTCACAAAACATACTTGCTCACTAAGTATTTGCTATGTAAATTGTAGGAGAGCTTTTTCTCATACAAAGCACCTTAGCTAGTATTTGCAGATCTTGAGAAGTTCTGCGGTGGTGCTTTGAATAGGAATGGCTCCCCTAGGGTTATATATTTGAATGTTTGGTCATTAGAGAGGGAGGGCACTGCTTAACAGGGATCAGAAACTATTGGAGGAGGTGTGACTTGGTTGGAGGACGTGTGTCACTGGGGGGTGGGTTTCGGTTTCGGGGGATTTCAAATGCTCAAGCTGGGCCTGGGCTCTCTTCCTGCTGCCTGCAGACCCATATGTAGGACTCTTGGTTACTTTTACTCTAGCATGCCTGCCTGAAAGTAGCCATTCTTCCCACCATGATGATAATGAACTAAAGCTCTAAACTGTGAGGCAGCCTTAATTAAATAATTTCGTTTATAAGAGTTGCCATGGTCGTGTCTCTTCACAGCAATAGAACATTGACTAAGACAAGTCCTATCTACATCAAGTAGCTTCTTAAACTATTTTTCAAAGTAAAAAAAAAAAAAAATGTTTCTTCTTTGAAAGGAATGTGCTGCCAGCTCTTAAGTTTTTAAGGCTGGAGAGATGGCTTAGCAGTTAGGAGGACTGCTGCTCTTATGCAGGCCCTAAATTCAGACCCTAGCATCCAAATGGCTGCTCACAACCAGTCTCAGGAGACCTGATGTCCCCTTCTGGCTCCTAAAGCACCAGACTTGCACAGGATGCACATGATATTCATATGATTCAGGTAGAAATTAAAACTAAAAAGGAAAAAAAGATAAAACAGCTTTTCACATCTATAAACCTCATCCATGTGCCATGGTGGAGGCCATGAAAGAATATTGCTCAGACTTGCCCTGAAGTAAGAACATGGGACAAGGGGCTTAGTTAGCTGATAGTTTTCACTTCAGAATCTACCTCAACATTCACTAGGAACGATCTTTTTGCAGCCTGTAAGCAAACATGACTACTGTGTGACCTTGTGCAACATCAGACTCCTCTGGGGAACAACAGTCACTGTGGCACTGCTATTGTCCTGGCTGAAATTTGCTCAGCACAGCAGTGTGCTGAGACGCTCTTCCACCCTGCCCTTCCCTGCTCTCCTCACAGATGGTGCATTTGCAGGGTTCCCTGTGGGCTTCCGAGCCCTCCGCTTTTATCTGCCTCAGACATTTACATAGCAAATCTCTTGTGCTTCAAACTCTGAGTAACTTCTGTTCAGAGGATCCAGTCTGATAATTTTTCAGACATTTCACTTGGATACATGACAGTGAGCTCACATTCAATATGTTCAAAATAAACTCAAGAGGATCTCATGAAACATGGTCCACAATAATGTAGATCATCATATTGGAGTCCTTGGAGACTAAGATTTTTAAGGAGGGAAAAATGACACAAGGGTGTATTCAAAACCTTGTACACTTCCTCTTTCACAATTAACTAAGAATAGCAGCATCCCAAAACCAGCACCCCTCTGAAAAGACTAATTCCTTGAGTGATTAAATTAATCCGATATCGAAGACAGCATCTAGACTTTTGTACAAAAGCTCCAGGTTTGGGGAGTTTTGTTTAGTTCTGTTTTGGTTTGGTTTTTGCTTTTTTTTTTTTTTTTTTTTTTCTAAGTAACCATTTGCATGTGGACAGGGTATCTAGATGTCCAAGTCTCCACATTTGGGCAAGTGTATGTAGACATGTGTGAGACTGAGTGTAGAGACCAGAACTTGGTGTTGGCTCTCCCTCAATCACTCTCTACCCCCTTCTTATTTTGAGAGAGGGTCTCTCATTGAAGTTGGAGCTAATCAACTCAGTTATGCTCCTGCCCCTGAGACCCAGCTCTGTTGTGTGTGTGCTGGGGTATGTGAGCTCAGGCTCCTCTGCTTCAGTTGTTCTTTACCAATTGAGACATCTCTCCAGCCCAGAAAATAACCACATTAGAAAACAATGTCTTGGAGTAATTTTTCACCCTGGAGTTTACTAAAAACAGCAGTGGGAAATTAAGTTGTAAAGACTCAATTTGGGTGGACTGGAGTTGTGGCTGACTAGTGAGAATGCAAGCCTAAGGCCCTGGCCTTGATCTCCAGCATAGCAAAAATAAAATAATATAAAACTAAACTAAACTAACGTGATTTGGGAGCTTGGGCCATAGTAGCTCAGTGGTAGAGCTCTTCTTTAGTATGCTTGAGGCCCTAGGTTCAATCCCCAGTAGTAATGGGGGAAAATCGAGGCCCAGTCTAAGTTAACTTTCACCTAGATATTTATTAAAGTAAAATTAAATAATGGTAATTTTTTAATCTTTATTGACTGAAGCATTTCTTCTATATTTTAATCCAAAATTGGTGGTGCACGTAGTCAATGATATAATCTGTCAGGGGCCTAACCCTGCTTGTTGTTCCGCAGACTGAACTGTGTGCTTTGTTTGATCAAGTTACTGTTTAAACAGGACTGGCATTTCCTGATGGATGTCTTACCTTTGTTTAGAGGCTTAAAGAGAATTTGTGACTTTGTGACGCTGGCTCATGCTGTGCCACAATGGAGCACTGTTCTCAGTGAAGGCTTTTAATGGGCACATCTGTGTAAGGTGTTCCATGAATTGCTCTAGTGAGGAGACACTGTGTGTTTCCCTGCTGAGGTGGAACCTTCTTTCCTTCACATGTGAATTTGTCCTAGGTACTGCATTTTGAGGATGTCTGTCAAGAGAAGATATGTCAACTCCATAGATCCTCAGAAAAATGCACAATGCAGGTTTCAGTAGACACTCTTAGCTTCAGCACAAGGAACTCAGCTAATTTTAGAAATAGCCACAGTTTAAAAAAAAAAAAAAAAAGAACAAGTATGGGTATGTGACTAGAAGTAGTTCATAGGGCCACATAATTTTTAAAAGGCCATATACTATTTAAAAAATAAATAAATTATTTCTTAAAAACTGGAAAAGGCAGAACCACGCAAAAGTCAAACCCATTCTGTACCATCTTGCTGAGGTCTTAAGTCTTAGCATGAGGTACTGACATGCATGGTCCCTGATGGGGAGAGACAGTTTCCAAAGCAGCATAGCATGATTGTGCTGCAATCTTGTGGGTTTTTTTTTTCTATCAAAAAATTATTATTGAATTTCAAGAAGCGGTACAGAAAATTTCCATGGCATAAAATTATTATCATATAAATCACATATAATGAATTTTTTTTTTCAGATGGCTTTCACTCAGCTCTCAGGCTTCCTTAATGGATACAACTCTGAAAGACAAGAAAATGTAGGTGCTCCGTGCAGAAGATAAATGATATTAGAAACATAAATTACCCAAAGGAATGGAAGAATAGTGTTGCTCGTTCTTACAGCTGTACTTTCCATTCTGGAAAAAGACAAAGGCTCCATAGAAAAATGTTCCTGACAAGAAAATGAGGTGATGGGTGATGATGGACTGGGGGCCAGAAGGATAGATGTGAGCAGTGGAGAACACCCATGGCATAAGGCTGAGGATGTCCCGTCTTTAATGTGTGTGTGTGTGTGTGTGTGTGTGTGTGTGTGTGTGTGTGTGTGTGACTGAGAGTGATTCTATAAAATATATTCAGTTTGCTATTGCTAGAAATTTTTGTCAGTTAAAAGTGAATCAGGTTGCCTGGTGGTGGTGATGCATGACTTTAATCCCAGCACTTGGAAGGCAGAAGCAGATGGATCTCTGAGTTCAAGCTCAATCTGGTCCAGGGTAGCCAGGCTACACAGAGAAACTGAGTCTCCAAAAACAGTCAGGTTCAAACCATTGCTTCTTCTACTAAAAGTCACCATGGAAACGCCAAACTAAGGAAACATGAGAACACCTGTAGTACTTTGGGGTATTCTTCATTAGTTTCTTTTAATTAGCATGCAAAACAATGGGTTTTGTTACAATTTTGTTGTTTTCATGCTTAACGTGTATGTGTGTGTGTGTGTGTGTGTGTGTGTGTGTGTGTGTGTCCGTGTCCGTGTCCGTGTCTGTGTTGTACACAGTCAAGTGCTGATGAGCTCATCTGAGTACATGTAGAAACCAGAGGCAGACTTGAGGTTAGTTCCTCTATTGATCTCCACCTCTTTATGAGGCAGGCTCTCTAACTGAAAGTAAGTTTGATATTTTGCCTAGACTGACTGACAAGCAAGCCCCTAGATTTGCTTGTCCCTATCAGTCTCCAGCAACGGAGTTACAGCCACACCCTGCCACACCTGGCTTTTACATGGGTACCAGATATCTGATCTTAGGCCCTCATGCTCACACTGCAAGCACTTTGCCCATTGAATGAGCTCCCCACACAGCCCCACATACTTTGCTTTTGTTGCTGCTCCTTTCTCTCACACACCCCAGCCACCCCAACTCTCTACTGCTCTCTATCTACCCCAGGTAACCAGACACACACACACACACACACACACACACACACACACACACACACACACTCCAGCAGTTCTACTACCACCACCTCCCATCTCTCCACCCCATACCCTGAATTTAGCCCCATTAAAAGGGGACAGACTAGGAAAAGAATATGGAGGTTGAAGTAAAGTTGATTTTAACTTGTATAAGAGCAGAAGCATTCTCCAAAAAGTGATAGCAACAAAAACTTTGATTAAAAAAGTATATATTCCTTGAGATAATTATAAAAGTTTCCTAACAAATCATTCTTTTTTTTTTAATTCCCACAAGCTGAAGTGAATACGTATAGGACATAGGACCTGTATCTAGTGCACAAGAAACCTTCAAAAATGTTAAACATCAATGCTACAGGAAGCACAGTTTGAATCAGTTCTACTCTTACAGTGATTGTCGACTGAGCTCTGTATTGTCATGCTGAATGTTTATTTGTATGTGTGTTTGTGGTCCTTACACACACACAAGAGCAAGTTCAGGACCTGGAACATGTGACCCAAAGAGAATATATATGCAGAGCATGTGGAATTATGACAGACATGCAAAATAATAAAAAAAAATTAAATCATAAGGTACAAATCAGAAAGGAGGAAATCTAAGAAGCCTGGGATTCAGGAGTTCTTGGGAAATATCAACCTGGTTTCAGAAGATGAAAGCTTGCTGTGAAGAGGGGCTGTGGCATTAAGCCTAACATTTTGAAGACTGAAGCAGAGACTGGCCTTGTTTCTCAATGGACATTGTTGGTTTTACAATCTTTTGAGCAATTGATCAATGAATTGATCAGTGTAGAGTAGCCCACAGGGGGAAAGGGACCTGAGCTGTTCTGCAAAATCAAGAGTCAGTTTCAAAACCAAACAATTGGTTCATCTTTCTATTAGAGTTTCTATCGTGGACTTAACATGATTTAGTTTTGAGTTTAAAGGGACTGTAGAATATTCTGAGAAAAGCACAGAAAGGTTTACTCTAGCAAATCACTGCCAGGTTTTCACACCTGTTGGAAATGAGCCTAGTTGGTATCTCACAAAGGAACACAACCAAAGTGGCATTACCCCATGTTCTCTGTGATAGTCTGGCCTCAGCAGACATAATCTACAAAACAGCTTCTGTACTTTCAACAAAAGGTCTAACAGGCCACATTGGCCTTTCTCCCTTGTCTGTAATGTGTCAAGTGTGTGTCTGAGTGTTTACAGAGCTCCAGGAGTAGGTGACGATAGGCTCCATCAGAAGACTTCCCAGGGCTTCAGGAGAATTCACCTCAAGCTGAAGTGGGATGGCCCGGCATGAGCAGCAGAAGAGTGATGAAAACAGTTGGCTAGAGTCCTGAGACGGCTTGGGGGAGAGCTAGCAAAGACCAAACAGAAATAGGCTAGGGCTCTCTATTTCACTTGCAAAGATGTGGGGATCTCCTTAGGAAGACTTTGCTAATAGAACTTAGCTATGATGAGGAAGCTTAGCCTGAAGCTCATACGGTAAGGCACTTTGTCAACTGTAAGAACAATATTAAAGGCATGGAACTCTCCCTTAAAAGGGGAAATGATGCATAAGCAAAACCGGTACAAGAAAGGAGATATGGAAGAAAGCCTTGGCCCCAGGATGAGATTTGAGCAGTAATCTTGCTTTCCCCTCTACTAGACAAGAAACTTCAACCTCTGTTCATCTATATGTGAAATGTGTCAGTCATGATATATAAACTACAGAAGGCCTCTAGCAGGAAAGAAAGAAAGCAGTCCCAAAAGATATATGCTTAAGTGATTGTAAACAAAAAAATAGAAACTTTGCAAATATGTTGGGTCCTCATCCTAAATGTACCATAGGCTCTTAAGCCAGTGACTTCCTTATATGTAGAGCAAAAAGGAAGGCACAGAGATAGCATATTGGCCTGCTTTATTGCTCTGGTAAAATACTTGAATTTGTAGTTTATTTTAAAAGGAGTTTTATGTAGTTCACAGTAATAGAGGTTGGAAATCCAAGATGATCCAGCTCCATTGGTCCAGCCTCTGGCAAGGACTCCCTTAAATGGGTCAAAACATGACCAAGATTACAGGACAGGGAGTGATCATAAAGAAAGGCTAGAAGTCAGGGCCCAGACTTGATCTTCCATAAAACCTCCAGACTGTCAAGGGCTAAGATCGCACAAAAACTTCACTAGTGCTGGCCTGGTGCAATCTTTCAGTGACCAAATTACCTTCGAGACAAATCCTGTCTTAAGAGTTCTGCCATCTAACACGGGTACCTTGGGAGGCAAGATTCCGGATTACAAACCCGATGAGATACCATTAACCCATGCTTACACCATAGCAGATACACAAATGAATGTTTGATGAAGGTCGAAGCAGAATATACAGCTGATTGCCAAAGAACACAAAGAACTGACCCTACTCACTTGGAGAAGAGCCTAGAAGCAACTCTCCTCAGACCCTGCAGAATAAGCTAACCCTGAAAACTCCCCAGACTATCTTGGGAGTCTCACCTCCAGAAGGTGAGACAATACACAAAAAAACGGCTGTCTTTGTCAGCTACTTAACTTAGCTTCTGCTCTAACTGAAACATCCACACAAAGAGGGCACAGCAGCCAATAGCAGCCACCGATTCTAGTTAACTTTCATTTTCATCTCTTCTGAAAAGGTTACAATTTCTTTTGGAGTACGATGACGAAATTTATATTTGCTGAGGTGGGCAGACAGCTTCTATTATCTGAAGTCATAAACAGCGTGATGACTTTGAGTAGCAAGCGACAAAACTAGCTCGGGCTAGTATAAGCAAGAAAGTAAAAACATCCTGCGAAAGCGAGTAGGAGTTTTAAGGGTACATAGTCAGTCCGGTTCTCAGAACAGTTAACCATAAAACGTAGCATTCAGACTCCAAAAAGTGCTGCTGGATTTTAGATGTGTTGATTATGTCCAGTTGTAACATATTACTAAGCCATCTAGAACACCATTTCTGAACCTCTGGGTTGAAACCCTTTTGGGGGGGTGAAAGACCTTTTTACTGGAATTGCCTATGACCATCAGAAAACACAGATATTTACATTAAAATTCATAACCTAACAAAAGTTACCGTTATGAAGTGGTAACAAAAATAATGTTAATGGTTGGGGGTCTCCACAACATGAGGAGCTATTTAAAGGGTCACAGACAGCATTAGGAAGATTGAGAGCCACTGCCCTATAAAGACTCAGGCCAGAGGATGAGAATTCAAGAAGAATCTCAGCTGTCAGCCTCTCGTTCTTTTTGATCCATTCATTTATCTTTTTGTGGTGCTAGTGACCAAACCCTGCTCTTTCTCCTGTGTAGGACAAGCACTTCCCCCAAAGCGCTACTCCCCAGCCCAATTTTGTATTAAACGCACTGGGCTTCAAAACAAATTAAAATTTCTGACTGTAAGGAGGAGAGTGAATTTGTGGCACCAGGGACTAGGAAAGGAGAAGACAAGAACAATCAGAATCCATTGTAAATAAGTATGAAAATGTCCAAGAACGAACTTATTTAAAAAAAAAAAAAAAACTCAAAAAGTAAAGTAATCTGTGTCTTAAAGGCTTCTTTTTCTTCTGTTGAAATTTATTGTCATCTATCTGAATAAGAAAAAAATACTGAATTTCAAAACAACAACAACAAAAAACTTCAAAGGCTTTTCTGAAAAATGACTTGACATTGAGCTAGGCTTGTTAGCCAATTCTGTACAGATCACAAAGTGTGAGAACACAAAGTGTGTGCACGCGCACACACACACACACACACACACACACACACACACACACACACCACCCCAAGCCCTTTAAAATGAGCACATTGTTCTGCATTCCTTCTCTTCTCCGTTGGGAAGAGAAGCTCAGTTTAAAGGTTTAAGCTCATTTGAATAAAAATGCAAGCATGACTTTTGAATTCTAAGACCTTGCATATATTAACTGGCTTAGGAAATAGTTCTCTCAGATAAACTGCTTACTCTAAATACCTCTTTAAGGAAATTATCACTTTGAATTATTTTGAGATACAGCCAGAAACAGGACATTTTCCACCAGTGTATTCATTTGCCTTTGGCAATGTGCTCTCTGCTCTAGCCAGAATTCCTACCAAGTACAGTGAATGTAACCTGTAGGTTTCCTGATCTGGAGACTTAAGTGAAAATAGAAACTCAGAGCCAGGTGGTGGTGGCACATGCCTTTAATCCCAGCACTTGGGAGGCAGAGACAGGCGGATTTCTAAGTTCAAGGCCAGCCTGGTCTACAAAGTGAGCTCCAGGACAGCCAGGGTATACAGAGAAACCCTATCTCGAAAAAACAAAAACAAAAACAAAAAAAACGAAAATAGAAGTTCAGACCACATGAAATCAGTTAGATAGCTTCTTTCAAAATAAGGCTAAGTCCAGAAATCTTGTTAGGAAACTAGTGAGCAAGTATGGAGAAAAAGAGAAAACTTACAAATATGTTTTTAAGTAGGCAAAGACACGTAATGCGGATTGGATACATAAAGACACAACCTAAGTCAGTTGTGGCTGCTCACTCCAGAGGTTCCAGCACAGGGAAGGCAGGGGCAAGCGAGACTGTAGGTGGAACCCACCTGGAGATGCACAGAGAGATTCCATCACAAAAGTGAAAACAACAAAAAAGCTCTACAAGATTTTGCAGACATTTTACACAGACCTTAAATGATGAGCTGAGTGAGCAAACAGAATTCAAAATAATGAAGATGAGCTGAATGTCCAACAAACGGAGTTGAAAGTCATCCTTAGCTACAAATTCAGTTAATTCCAAGTCATTCTAAACTACATGAGCCTATTGGGCATGGGGTTTACAAGTAACAGACTCAACCTACATGACCAGTCCTTTCCCTTGGGAATCTCTATATGTCTGGATTTATATGAACTTTCTCCACATGACAGTAAAGATGTCTGTCCATACTCCAGGTCTGCCATGGCTTCAGAAGCTGAGGTTCTTCTCACTAATAAACAAAAATAATAGATAAGAAAATGGATTCTGCTCTTGAGTGTGATTCAAACTCTAACCTGAGTCACATACTAACTCTAGAGCAGTAGCTAGGATCAGCTCTTCTCAAAGTGAGAGATTTCCATGCAAGGAAATAACATGCTGGGGAGTGGGAGGGTGGTGCAGGTAAGAAAAAGCCTTCAAATTCCCCAAAGATCATTCTTGACTTTCATAGCTTCCATGAGCCCATGCTCATCCTTCAGAAAAGCCACTTACGCATTCTGCCTACCTGGTCATACTCCTTTTGATCCATAGTGAAAAACCAGCTTGCCTTCATTTTAGGTTTAAAAGCCATCTTATAGGAGAGACAAACCAAGTTCATTCCTCTTTATGATTAAACCTCTGACTCTCAAGGATTGGGCTGTGCCCCACTTGCAACCTTAACTACAAATGGTTCTGTACTGCCTGTTTCAGCAATGGCAATTATGTCTTTGTATCAAAAAGTTGTCTATAACCATCTTACAATACTGCCTTTGTTTCAAAAGGTTATATGACTACCTGTTGTTATGATGACCTTTAAACCACATCTTTGTTTCAGGAAGACCAACTTGTTAGACTTATGTCCTGCTCCTGAAACCCCAACTATTTTTCAAGCCCCCTATTTTGAACCTCCCTACCCCTGAGCTTTATAGAAATCTTGTCTTTCTCATCTCCAGTGCTGAGCTTTTGAACCCCAACTTAAGAGGAAGCAGCCTGTGTACACGAATAAAAAAGGTTGCTTTAATTAATTGTTTAATTAATTTAGCCATGATGATTTGGGTCAGGCTTTCTCATCCTATCTTTGGGATTAACACATGACTCACAAGTATAGTCTCTGTAATGAGGTGAAATCCATTCCTAAGGAACAAGCGAGTTCTTTTAGGAATTTCTTGCCAGACAAGTAAAGAATTATCTCAAGAACAGTTAGACTTCTGACATAGTACAACCAGAACTACCAGTTACTACACAAAAACAATTTAGTGGAAACTACATTCTTCTCTTCCAGCCTCCACACAAGTTTAAGAATGATCTTGTTATTAAAAATCATTTTTGGAAAATTGAGCTCTACATCTAATAACATTATGTGAGTTGAGATCCGATTTCTAATTTAAGTCACCTAGAACAGCTTGCCAGAATAGAAAATGTATTAAAACCTTCTACTTCGATATATGAGAGAACTAATAATGTACTTTCTAAGCAGGATATGAAAGCTGTCAGTATACTGAGTCCTTCCTTGATGTCTTGACCCCTCAGGGCAGTTCTCAAACCCAGAATAGACAAATGAGAGTCTAAGCTCTGTATATCAAACCTTGAGCTGGAAGACTGAACTCACAATCTCTGGAGCCCTAAGCAATTATTCTAGAACTCAAAGGAGTTAGAGTGAATCAAAGGTAACATACTCCTTACACACAGTATAGTATAATTTTCTGGCAGTTATATGACCCAAGAAAGGAAAGTCTCTGATGGTCCAAGTACTTAGGTAAAATTAAACAGAGTTTATTTGATAGCAAACATTATCATCATAGAGCTTACATATCTTATAAGATTCTTTTCAATAAAATTTCTGGTAATTTAAAAATAGCTAACCTGACTAGTGAGAAGAACAGGATAACATGAATGAGGAGAGTTGCTGTCAAAGATCATAAAATCACCACAGCTACAAATATGTACTTGCCATACATGGAATTTAAAATCTTTTCATTCATCAAAGAAATTTTAGGCAAAGATTTTGAGATCATAAAAGTGGCTTACTGACAAAGAAAATCAGAATAGGAAGTTTAATACCAAAAAACACAATTGTAATTAACAACCCGACAGGGGGATTTGGATATAGATACTGGGGATGTTAGAATTAAAAAGCCTGAAAGAGCATCCATAATGAAGCAAAGGAAAGTATAGATGTAGACATGAGAAAGACATGGGATGTGAGTTATAATAAACCTGAGAATTAACTGTACGACAGAGGATAGAGTTGATTTTTAAAAGACAATAGCTAAGAATTTCCTTGAAACTTTTCTAAGTGTTAAGAGATATCAGCTCACATGCCAAATGCAAAAATTATTTTTGATGGTTCAGGGGCAAGCACCATACCAAGGCGATAACAGACCCGCTGTCCTGGGAAGGTTTCCACAGGAAAGAGGTCACAAGCAAGAGATTAGTTTTCTGTGGTCTGCTTTATAAGGGTACACATCCACTCATCAGAAGGACACAACCATCATTCAGTCACTTCCCAGACTGAGTCCTCATCCCCCAATACCATTGCACTGATCACTGGGTTTCAACACACATTTAGAAGAAAAAAAAAATATAGATAGATAGATAGATAGATAGATAGAGAGATAGATAGATAGATAGAAAGATAGATAGATTGGGAAATAGATTGAGGTGTAGCAAGATTACAGCTAGAACATCAATGAGTAGACAACTACAGGAATCTGGTCAAGACATGGTACTGGCATGAATAAAACAGTAAAGTAGAATTGGAGAGCATTTGAACCTAGAAAAGAGTTAAATATTGCTAATTATTGGAGTTTTGTTGCTTTGAAGTGAGAACAAAACTGGAGTCAAACTCATGGAAACTCAGTTACCTATGATCCTAAGTACTGGGATGACAGTGATACTCAGCAGTGTCCAGCTAACAACTCAACTTTAATGACAAAGGAACAAAATATTAAGGATATTCCATAGTCTGTTGGTTAAGTAGCTGTAAGAACAATAGAATAGTGGTTACCTAGAGTTGCAGCTGGATTCTGAGAAAATAGCCTTGCAGGGTACTAGGAATGTGTAGTGAAAGCCCATTATTGTATAAGGGTCCTATGGAAAGCCAGATATATGAGTTTGATCTCAGAAAGATATGAGCTAAAATAGTAGATTGTAGGCTTTAATTTTTCAAAGCCCTACTTTTAATGATTGTTCTTAAATTGCTTTAACCTCCCTTCTAGCCCACCGCCTACCACCCACTAGAGGTAGCAGAAAAGAAAGGTTTTTAGGATACAGGAATGGACCTGTTTAGAAATTGTTCTTTGGAGCACATGCCATCTGTGTTGTCAGGAAATCAACACTTCAGTTCACAGGATTCAGCAGCAGCAGCTCGATGCACTCACAAACACTTCACAAATATTCCAGCAGTTCGGTTAGGTAGCGTCAGGATAGCAAACATGACTCAGAAAGCAGTGGCATGACCTAGTAGACACAGCCAGGCCCTAGCCAAATCAGCATGAGTCAGCAGGAGGAACCAGGACCACCAGGGATGCCAGAAGAAGTTCTTTACCATGCCTCTTTCGGTGAAATAAAGATCAGCAAAGACATGAGACCAAGAAGCATGGCAGAGCTAGCTATGCCAACAAACTCCTCTCTTAGTCCATTGAATCCTATTTATCCTCCCTCTGAACATCATGTGTCCTCCACTGGTCTTGCCTCACCTTGTGTCTTGCCTCAGCACTCAAGTCTGTCTTAGTGAAACATCCTTTCCCCTGTGTCCGCTTCAGCTAAAGCTTCCTTCACATGTCTGCTTTAGCACAACACCATCGGACACAACTGACTTTCCAAAGAAGCCAGAAGTTTCCACTTCAGTAGATAGCGGTATAAGAACATAATTGGCTATTGCAGTCACAGAAGGGACTTATGGGTAGTTGTCTGAGGCAATATTGACTGAAGATAGATAGATGCACGGATGGACAAGCCAAGACAGTAGATGGAAGTCAAGATAGTAGATACTTTTTAGTTGAAAAACTTTATTCTTTTTTTTGAGATTATAATATAATTGCATTTCTCCCTTCCATTTCCTTCCTCCAAACCCTTTCATATGCCCCTTCTTGCTCTCCTTCAAATTCATGACCTCTTTTATCACTGATTCTTACATGCATATATGTATGTTAATATACATATAGTCCCTAAACAAGTAAGGAACTAGAAAAGATCACCTGTCCCACTCCCAGCTGTGCTTAGCTCTCATAGTTCTATGTGTTTGAGGAGCTTGCCTATAAAGAAAAAGAAGAGGTTGGTTTATCAGTAAGCTTAATCATACAGGAGCTAAAAGTCATTAATTGAAACTGAGCTTCAATGTGGAGTACTTCTCTTACTCATTTTACAACACAGACCAAAGAACTTTTTGTTAAGATTGAGTCAGTTTTTCTCAAATCTTGATATAGAGATAATAACATTGTAACTGAATAGAGCAGTCTATGTATTACGTGAAACACATCATCTTTTCAATGATTACAAACCCACTTTGCACAAGATAGGTGACCTCTTTCACCAAAGGAGGTCAAAGGAGGTTCTCTAAATATTGATTAAGTGATCTTAGAAAGGCCTTTGGAAAGTATAGTATCAATTCTTTGCGTGAATTAGTAAAATGAAGACTTAGTTATAGACTTTTGAATGTTCTAAGCTCACAATAAAAATCGGTAATTATATAATCACCATTAGTAACCAAACACCAGCCAAAAATGGGCAGTATTGAAAGTTCATGCTCATTCTCAAGTGATACTAAAACAAGACTACAGAAAGGGAATTGGGCTTTAAGGACCACCGTGGAGAGCACAGTTCACCAGAATAGTGAGCAAAAGGAACCTGGGTCCCTTGGTCATTGTCAAAGATTCTTTTGATATAGTTTTAGGTAAGAGAAAAAATTTCAATTAAAATCTTCTTTGATTCTTGTTTTTAATAGAACATTCTTTGAAGTTTAGAAAAACTCTAGTCTAAGGACTTAGAGGGTGCTAAAGAGGTCAACTATTGAAGCTAAAAATTAGGAAAAACTCAGAACTCAAAAGGTGTTAAAAAGAAGTTAACAATCGAAGCTAAAGATAAGGAGGGCTTCTATGATTTATACAAATAGCATCTAGTGGGATAACCAGGCAAATACAACTGAACAAAACTAGAATCAACCCAGAATGTGACAGATGGGACAGAAAGCATTTAAAATTCTGTGGAAAAAAATTGAAGGGGTCAGGAGCTTAAGTGAAAATGATGTGAGATACTTTGATAACAATTATCATAAAGGTGAACAAATACTATAAAATATAGACTATTGAGGTCACACTTGAATGCCTCTCAGAGGTTGAAGGTAAGCACCTGCTGGTGAAGATGTCACACCCTTAGGACACAGGACTCATTATTTGAGCTGGATAAAATTTGGAAGGCTCCTCCCAGCAATCTAACTTACTGGGTACCGTGAAATACTACATAAGCTGTCAAAGGAGTGAAGCCACTAGTAATCCTACTCAGCTGCAAGGTCTGTAAACCACACTATGGCCGGCAGGGCGAGATATCCGGAAAGATAAGGTCATAGCCAACATCCACTCACACGTTGGTGGTCACCAACAGCTCTCAAATTGGACTTAAGACCCACTTGATAGGAGAGAAGTCATGCCTGGAATTAGAAACCTAGACAACATTCTAGGACTAGGAAAAGTCATGAACCTTAGAAAAGAATTGACTTCTGCCTGTTTGCTAGACCGACATCATTCCTTACTACATTCTAAATCTTATCCTTATACCCACAGAGTATAATGTACCTTTATCAGTACGTTTCTCTTTACAGCAAATGGAGACATTACAAAACACCACATCTGGATATAATACAGATATCAACAGATCACTGGGGGCCCAGAAGTAAACTATATCTACATCACAGTCCCTGCATGGATTGCTAAGAGACCATCAAGGAAGAGGAGGCAGAAAGATTTTTTTAAAAGCCAGAATACCAGGAAGTCTGGAGGAAAACAGTTTCTTCTAGAAATGACTGCATACAGACCATAACGGTAGTGATAACAATATACATGCCAAAGTGGAAAAGAAAAAAATTGACTGGGTTCTGCCCCTAGACAAAGAACTAGAGAAAAGTAATGACTGCATAGAGAATTACCCTCTCCCCTTATTGTTTGTTAAATACTAAGTGGTCAACCAAGAAACCACATACACAAAAACAACAGAAATGGACTCCTCATCTGGTAGTATTTGTACACGTGTGTGTGTGTGTGTGTGTGTGTGTGTGTGTGTAACAATAATAAAAAAAATGAGGCTATCTATTTGAGAATAGGGGGTGATACAGAGGAGTGGTAAGGAGGTCACCTAAGGAGTATAAAATTTTATTTTTCTTTTAATTTTTAATTTTAATTTTCATTGATAACACTCAAACTTTGACATCTATCTGTCAGAGCTACCTAGAAACCTGGGTTAAAATCCAGATTTCCACCATATCTCTACATATTCACAACCATGTTAATTTTTTTTTAATAGCTGAAATAGCCTAGCATGGTGGTACATATCTCCCAGTGCTTGGGAGACAGATGCAGGTAGATCTCTGTAAGTTTGAGGCCAGCCTGCCTGATCTACATAGCAAAGTTCAGAACAACTAGAACTTCATAGTTTAAGACTTTAAGACTCTATCTCAAAAAAACAAAGAAATCATAATAATATAGAAATGCTAAAATATAAAGAATATATGTATATATTCTTTTATTCATCAAAAAAAACTGTGAAAAGGTTCCAA
Source organism: Montemys delectorum (assembly GCA_019843815.1). Lineage (NCBI taxonomy): Eukaryota > Metazoa > Chordata > Mammalia > Rodentia > Muridae > Montemys > Montemys delectorum. The sequence goes on along the minus strand of JADRCD010237172.1, from coordinate 3,888 downwards.
GTAAAGAAAACAAAACACAAGGTTTACATTATAATTTGTTTAAATAAACAGAAAGAGAAATGGGAAAAATAGAACCCAAAAACTTACAAAGGAACATATGTTGCTTGAAAGATGTTTTAAACATTTCATCTGGGAAGATGGTTCAGTGGTTAAGCTTACTTACTGCTCTTGCAGAGGGCCCAGGCTCAACTTCCAGCACCTACGTAGTGGCTCACACCAGTTTTTATACTAGTTACAGGGGATCTGAAACCCTCCTCTGTCCTCCAAGAGCACCAGGAACATACATGTAGTACATACACGTAGGCAAAACACCCATACACACAAAATAAAAATGAGTTCAACTCTTTTAGAAATTGTCTAAATACAAAATTGTGTTAATTTTTGTAACCATTTATAAACAGTGAAAGGGGATTTCTTTCCTGCTGAGGTGACGTGCACAGTGGCCACAGTGTGTGCATTTCATTGCAGACACTCAAACTTTGACATCTATCAGAACTACCTGAAAACCTGGGTTAAATTTCAGAAACTTCCACCATATTCTTCATATCTTTGTCCCTCTATCCCAGCTTGACACTCCAAATAATTGGATTAGTTCTTCGAGTGATTCTAAATCACATCAGAGTTTGTGAACCATGGCTACGTATTACTGAATGTTGTCATTGCCCCCAGAATATCACTGAAAAGTCCCAATGACTCTGCTGAGCCTTTGTCACTTACCAGATAAAGCTGACACTCAGATGTACCCTCATGTACAGAGAAACACAACCAACAGAGTATATAGGACCACTGGGGAGATTGATTATAAGAATCAACATGTGAGTATAAAGACTGGTAATTACTATAATATGCTCTCTATAACTGAGATCTAGGTGCTATATGTAGTTAAAGCATTAACTTAATATAAATTAAGGGAAATTAAGTTTAATTTTACTTTCTCACATTTTTCTGTAGACTTGCTTATTTTCACAGAACAAAGGGACAGAAGAATAATACAGGATAGAAAGAGTGGAGGAATGTAAGATTAGTCACTCTTTATATTTAAAACTTTACATCAAAACATGAAGAATCATTTCTTTGGCGACTAGTTCTCAACTTTCATTTCATTGTTATTATGATGGCAAGCTTGAAATACACTTTTTGGAGAATGCCAATTATTTTTTTCCATAAAGACTGATATGGCTTGAGCCAAACTTCAAAGTCATCTTTCTCATGCAAAGAAATAGAAAATTCAATATTCATTTCAATCTGGGAACCTCATAGAAAGCACTCATTATCTATGATATGAATACAATCCAAAAAAAAAAAGTTACCGGCTAGATTGAATTGACTCTAAAAATGCAATTGCAAAATTCACAGTCTGTTCTACAGGCTTCCAGTCCAACTTTGAGGAATGATTCTGCACACACAGCAGTTTTTCAAAACACTGAAGCAATTAACAGAAATGTTTCTAACTTACACATTTGATAAATATGTTTTAAAGAGCCAGAAGGCAAATGGTTACAAGGAGTTAATCCTATCCAAAATCAAACTATAGAGAGAATTAATATTAGAAGCTCAGTAATGGGTCTGTTACATTGTGTGTCTGTGTGTGTGTATGAGAGAGAGAGAGAGAGAGAGAGAGAGAGAGAGAGAGAGAGAGACAGAGACAGAGACAGAGAGACAGAGACAGAGACAGAGAGACAAAGAGACAGAGAGACAAAGAGACAGAGATGGGCAGATAGACAGTCAGCACATAAATGAAATTAGACCACTTGGGGTCAGGATCAAACCATATATTATATAATGAAAACCTCAGTACTAGTCACGAAAAATCTCATTTCAAGTTGTTGGTCAGGGGAATACAAAGGACTCCCAACACAATATAGTCTATTTCTATAGCTTTTGATTGCCTCCCAGAAAATGAAGGTAAGATCCTAATGCTGAAGACACTATGTACTACAAACACAAAATTCAGGGGATTTGAATGGAAATGACTAGAAAGTCTCCTCCCTGAGGACTAGTTGTCATAGCATCAGAAGGTGATATTCAAACTATGAAGCAGGGAAAGTACTCAACTTCCTACACGACTGTGATGTCCACGAACCACATCGATCATCATAGCAAGATATTCTTAAAGGTGCAGTTGTAGCAATTACATCTCAGTGGTAGCCAACATCTGTGTAATTAAACTCAAGACCTGCTTTGCAGGAAGAAAATCATGCCTGGTACTGTAATCCTGGCCAACATTTCATGACAAATGAGACCTTGTATCTTAGAAGAGGCCCTACTGCTGCCACTCTCCTAAACCAGTATAATTTCAAACTGAATTTTAAGTACTTTTTATCTACAGATAAGCACAAATTTTACTTCTCATCAAGTAAGCTTCTTTTTGCAACAGAAGGAGACCAGAAAGCCACAACCAATCAAAAATTCAGAGAACAATTGGCTGAGGTGCCCAACATCTACAACACAATCCCTAAAACCAAGACTCTCGAAATGAAAAGTAAAAGCCAGAGGACCAGGAAGGATGCTATGAGGTTGTTCCTTCCTAGGACAGGGAAGCTATGCCCATGACATCTGAAAGGCATGGCTGCTTATATAAGACCTGAACAATTCCCACTTGATGTCCCAGTGGAAATGGACAAAATCCCAAACCTAAGTGAAGAGCTACAGACATGCAACTTCTGAGAGAAGGAGAGTTAGTCTTCCCCAAGGGTGAATCTCATGATTTATTATCCAGTTCCAGGTGGTCAGTCCTAGAAACATACATGCAGGCAACACTGAAGGGACAGAGCAGTCTGTATTTATATTTTAATTTCTTTAGATGTATAAGTAATAGCAATGATTAAAAAAGAAGTGGCCATGAACTTGGGAGGGGATTAAGCTTGAGGGTGTAGTTTGAATAAGAATAGCCCCTATAGGTTCATATATTTTAATGCTTAGGGAGTGGCACTATTTAAAAAGAAGCATTGGTTTGTTGGAAGAAGTGTGTCACTCGAGGTATACTTAGAGGTTTCATAAGCTCAAACCAGGTTGGCTCTCTTTCTCTTCCTGCTGCCTGTGGATCTGGATATAGAATTCTCAAGCTACTTCTCCAGCACAATGTCTATCTGTACATCATCGTGGGGTCGGGGCAGGGGGGCTGAGGAGGAGGGAAGAGTATGCAGATGAGATGACCGTGGAGAGAAGTTTATTCTGATACCTGATGTTTATTTTGAGTTTATTACATGCCAGACACTCATCATGTTTTTACACATGACATATTCAGTCTTTTTAATGCCCTATGTTGTAGGAACTGCATTTGAACAGCTGTGATTCAGCTAATATACCCATGGTCACGTAGCAGAAGATTGGAGAAGTTCAAGTAAAATCCAAAGCAATTCACCTCCCGAAGCCACTCCTAATTTTCTTTCTTTCTTTTTTCTTTTTTTTTTTTTTTGTAGCATGCAGTTCTTTTTTCTTAACTTTTATTGCATTATGATGAGAAAAGTTACATGATTTCAATTTACCTGAATTTGTTAACATTGAAAAACATATTTTAAGTAAATAGAATTAAATCAAATTCTTGTTTCCCTTTTCTTTTCTTTTTGTACCCCCACTCCTCCCAGAGACCCCCTTCAATACCTACAATATCTTTTTTGTCATGTTCCTTAAAATTTATAAAATATTATAACAATACAAATAAGTATTATAAAAGTTGTTTGATATAAAACAACAATCAATTTAACAGTCTTATGTAGATGCTCATCTACAGCAATAATGAAAATACATTGTTCTCAATATAAATTTTAAATAACTCCAAACATATTAACTGTATACTTCAAAATAATACATCACTACTGGTATTTTCCTAAATGAACATAACTATATAAACTCTTTTTGTTTGTTTTGTATTTAGTAGAGTTTAAA
>JADRCD010237171.1:11064-40808 GCA_019843815.1 Montemys delectorum | reverse complement strand
TATCATGACAGTCACCTACTGACTAACATGAGAATGCCCCTCTGTAGGTCTAGTACCTACACTTTTGTAGCTAAAACGTATTTGAATAATCCAACACCAAAACTAAAGTTTTTGAATCAAATGTTCACTCATGCTTGTCATTTGGAGTTCATTTAAAAATTATTCCAGTTTTATGATGAAAGAAATGAAATGAAAAAAAGATTCTCAACATCAGGAACAATCCTCTACACACAAGTGAGGTACACTACAGGTGCTGACACTCAAAGCCCTTAGAGCAGTCTCTCAAGCATGCTTGTTTCACTCTTGCCTTGCTGGGGAGGAAAGCATCAGGACTCACTGTGTATTTTATCAGTGTGAGCAAACACCCCAGGAAAACAGATACGGCAATGTGTCCATCACTGCCACTAGGGAGAAATGCTACCCAGCGACAAGTGGACACATAACTTTTGTTTTATTCTTACTATCTTTTTTTTTTTTTTTTTTTTTTTTGAGATAGGGTCTGACATCAAATTCACTTCCTCCTGCCTTGGCCTCCCAAGTGTCAGAATTACAGACACATGCTGTCACATCTGGCTCTGACAGTAGTAACTTTAAAGCAGAGGGCAGTGCATGTAACTAACGCAAGCCCCACGGACAGTTATTTCAGGCCTCTCTAAAAACAGAGAAAAAACATATGTCTAATTTATTTTCAACATTAAGTGACAAATAGGCCACTGCCTGCTGGGTGAATGGCTTTAGGAGTCAGAGCACATGACAGGTGACAACAGCAGTCATTCTTGGGACCACTGCCACATTCACAAACTGGCCTTGACCACAAATAAAAGTCACTATTCTATCTGCCATGACCTCCTTAAATAAAGTTATGTTAACAGATTCTCCTAGAGAAATGGAAATGGCAAACAGGCTGCAAGCAAAAAGTCAAAAAGAATCCCAAACTCCAAGGAACTTTATTTTTCAGAAAAAGTAAACAAAGCTTGGTCCTTAGTGGTCCCAAACTGAGGTTACTGGTACTTTCGCATTTAACCTCTGACCAAAAGCACAGTGTGAAACTAGAACGGGGAAGTCGGGAAAAGGGAGTACGAAAGTCTGGACAGTAAACTGAGTAAACTGAGACCAACCAGGCAAAATACCATCCGAGGCGGGGGTGGGGGGGGTGGGGAAGGGGGGGGGGGAAAGGGGGGAGGAAGGGAGGGAAGGGAGTGGGGAGGGAGGGAAAGAGGCAGCAGAGATGATTCTATAGCTCTGAACTGAGTTAGACACTGACACCGTCAGTACTCAAGTGTAGAAACCCCACTATCCTGGAGATTTAGCTTAGTCAAGGAAGCCAACAACATAATTCTCTTCTTGATTTTGTGCTTAGTGAAAAAAATCCTAATGATAAACACTAAACAAACCAGATTTTTAAACCTCACAATCTATCCATGTTAACATAGATAAAAGATTCCTTTATTTAAATGGGCTCTCAGATGGAATTGTCAATTGTTTCAAAGCTGTGTGCAGTAAGAAATTTAAAACTCCAGAAGCACATACCCTTTTAATGTCAGTGATGGCGCTCACTGAGCTGGGATACTTGAAATAGTCAGCCAGCATGGCAATGAGGTGATCGGTTATGCTAGCGATTCTCTGCAGCTCAACATCTGGCTCAATCAGATAGGCGAGGGTCTCAGCTCCTTCAACTCTCTCCTCTAGTAATCTTTCCTTACTGCACATTCGAACCAAACAAGGCAAAGTCTGAAAGCAGGGAGATTAATTATTTGCTTTTTGGTAAAGGCAAAAGCTTGATGAAGAGCATTTGGTAACTAAATCAACCAAGTGGCTATTGGCTTGAAGTCATGTTTGTATGATATATTTCCTCAACTGGTTTTTAGAGGAAAAAGAAGTTTAAATGCAAAACCACGCAAAAGTCAGAGTGGACTGTTAATTCTAGCACACTAACCTCTTAATTATGTTAACAGAACCTCCACACTTTGAAACATGATTGGAGAACCTTATAAAGATGGCTCAGAACTCCTGATACATCAAGCTGTGTCAACAGCTCTACCCATCTATGTGCTCAGTCTTTAATCAGCAACGATATCTTTTCTCGGGAACATGGCTGCGATCCCTCTTATTTTTTGTTTTAGAAGTTAATATCTACAGATGCAAAAGCAAAATATAGCTTTACAAAAATTCTCGCCTCTCTCAAATTCCACTAGCTCTAAAGCATCAGTAACCTGTATCAACCACATTTGTTAACTTTTCCCAGTACCATGATGGAATGAATGTGGTGTCACTAGCTCAATTGTTCTTCTGAGCTGCTTCAAATATCAGGACAGTGGCCTTGGTATCTTCTCTATATTAGGCTCTCAGAATGGACTTGTATATTTATTATTTCTAAGGCTGATGAGTCTAATTGAAGGGATATGTAAAAGTAGACATTAAAGTGTTAATAGTTACGGGAAGCTGTCCTGACTATGACAGTCAACTATGCTTCACTATTTTCTGGATCCCTGCTTGTTTCTTCCTCCAAACCTGGTAAAAGCAATGAGTTTACTGGGGTTGCTTACTGGAGCATAACTGCCTCAAAGACAGCTGTCATCATTTTGTTCTATTTTTTTACCACAGAAGTCAACATATAAGTACCACCAATATCTTATGAGGCTAGTTCAGGTTTTACATCTCAACTGTAGGCTTCTGAGGAGAAGCTTCTATTTTATTCCTAACATTCCTAATTATTAATATTTATCAGTACTATAAATTCATGGTAAGTTCAACGCTCCCAACTGAGGCATTTGATGACAGTACTACTAAACCCATGTTAACGATGAGAAAAAACATAGTAAGGGTTAGAGAAGCAAGCCAGCCCTTTACATGAAAGCCCTGAGTAGTCGATGTGTAGGTGTTTACTCAGGAGTGCTTATGGTTTTTCACTAAAGTCGCTAATTTATCTACTTATGTATGACTCCTGGTGCTTTGTTTAGTTTAGACAGTCTTACTATGTAATTCAAGATGGCCTCAAGCTTGTAACTCTCCTGTGTACTGGGATTAATGAGTAAAATTAATATTTGTTTGTTTGTTTAATTGCCTCTTTGTTTTTCCAGACAGGTTTCCCTGTGTAGCCCTGGCTGTCCTGGAACTCACTGCATAGACCGGGCTATCCTTGAACTCAGAGAGATTCGTCTACTTCTGCCTTTGCCTCCTGAGAACCAGGATTAAAGGTGCATGCCACCACTGCCCAACTTGAACTTAGTGTTCTTAATGATCCTTAAACTCAGCTTTTCAATAATGGTAATACATTTGTTTTGTTCTTTGAAGCAAATAAGACATTGAAATATGTTAATACCTGGCTAGCCTCACAAAAAACTTCTGTGAGATAGGCTGAGTGAGAATTATTGCCTCCATTTTCATAACTAGTTGGAGTAAGGCGCCCCAACTAGTCAGAAGCAGCCGTGCTAAACCTAGGCTCCAGCTCTCAGGACTGCTAGGAATGCCAGAGGTTCAGGCCTGCCCAAGGTCAGGATGCATTTGCCTTATAACACAGATCATCACTGTTTCTTTATTTACTCTCTTATGCATTCTAACGTTGGGCTGTGAGGGTGAGATATAACTTTATCTGTGTAACTAACAAACAGTTCTACTTCATCTGAGTTTTACATATTTGTACAATTTTATAATCTCTAATAAAAGGAAGATTATAATAATAGAATTATTTTATTGTGATAGTCATATACATCTAAATTGAATTTTAGACTTCATGCATACCATAGAAAAGCATGGGTTTACTGTCATTTTAGGCAGTGTGCCCATACCACAATGCAAATGTGAGAAAAGAGGCAAGAATAGCAACATTCATACCCAACTTTTTGTTTTGTTTTGTTTTGTTTTTTGTTTTTTTTTTGAGACAGGGTTTCTCTGTATATCCCTGGCTGTCCTGGAACTCACTCTGTAGACCAGGCTGGCCTCGAACTCAGAAATCCGCCTGCCTCTGCCACCCAAGTGCTGGGATTAAAGGCGTGCGCCACCACCGCCCGGCCATACCCAACATTTTTAAGAGCATGAATTGGCTTACTTTTAATACAATACAGCTGTCATCTGTTCGAATTGCTCCAGCTCTGCACATGTAAGTTAAACTGGAATAAAATGACATGAATTATTCCTGAGGTTTAAAGTGTTAAAGAAACACCATTTGCTTCTAAAAGTTTATGAAAAAGAAAAACCCAAACACTATGACAAGATTCTGACATTCTTCTTATGAAAGTCATTTAGCTCAGAAATAAAAAACAAACAAACAAACAAAAAAATCTAACACATATATAAATAGTAGGCTAGCTAAAAAAAAGAAAATCCAAAATGAGTGGATACATTTTGAAGCCAGGTGCTGGACATAATGTGGTTTTTTTGGTTTTCTCTACATCTCTTTATCTCCCCCTATCTCTGTCTCTCCTTCCTTTTCAGTTCTTTTTTTCCTCCTATACTTCTTATACTTACATTTTTCCCTAACAAAAAGGAAAGAGCTGTTAAGGTACATTGAGAGGGTTAAGGGCCTTATGTAGGAACAGTCCAAGTCCACCAGCAGTAGAAAGATCACAAAGACAATGCAGCTTTCCATCAGAAATTAGGATTTGGGGGCTGGAGAGGTGGCTCAGTGGTTAAGACCACTGACTGCTCTTCCAGAGGTTCTGAGTTCAATTCCCAGCAACCACATGGTGGCTCACAGCCATCTGTAATGGGATCCAATGCCCTCTTCTGAGGTGTCTGAAAACAGCTACAGTGTACTTATATACATAAAATAAATAAATAATTCTTAAAAAGAAAAGAAATGAGGATTTGGAAGTCTCAACGGTAGCTCTGCAGGTTGGTCAGTGATTCAATTCTACTGGGAATCAATTTACTCCATAATATATCTAGCTTTGAATGAAAATAAATGTAATCAAAGAAAAATTTAAAAAGAAAATCAAGGGGGCTAGAGAGATGGCTCAGAGGTTAAGAGTGCTGGCTGCTCTTCCAGAGGTCCCAAGTTCAATTCCTAGCAATACAACTATCTATAATGAAATCTGATGCCCACTTCTGGTGTGCAGGTAGAAGTAATAATAATGATGATGATAAATAAGAGACCTTACCATTGGTTGGGGGCGGGGGGAGGAACAAATCAAACAAAATAACTAGTGGCAAATACTGAGTTTGAATCTGAGTCAAAAGAATAAGCAAAGAAACCTATAATACAAAATTCTAATTTTTCTATTGGAGCTACACTGAGTGTAGTGTTTAACCAAGGACAACCCATCACTATATTGCTAGGCTTCTTTATCTTTGTCTCCCTGGCTGAATATTTAGAATGCATTGCCATTTAGATTTCTGTTCTTTTACCCTAAAGACAAGGAGGACATATGGTAGATTTAATAATTTTTATAAACAGTTTTATGACAGCCTTCTTCTGTATACCAAGTATAAAAGAACATGTTCAGTTTGGAAAAATATAAGCCAGCCTAGTGATTTTCAAATTTCAACCCCAACAAGACATGATGGAAGCAAGCATCATGCTACCACACTCATACTCCAGTGTTAACGAAATCTTATTCAAGGTGTTTTGACTTTTACCATTTTGCTGACGTGAGCTGCATCTCAATAGGCTTATCCCTCTGTAACATCTTCACAAATATCTGTGGTAGCAATTCCCCATCCACTAAAACTAGAAACAAAACAAAAACAAAGAGTAAGAAAATCCTATAAATCTGTGACAGTCATAAATTAAACACAGAGGTGTCACAGAAAGTTCCAGCCTACCGTTTACCAGGGTCATCGATACCTGGGGATTCTCAAAGGCTAAGACTGAGAAGCATTTCAGTGCTTGCATTCGAACCTGTAAAAACAACAACAAAAAATTACATATTTTAATTATTTACTTAAATTTTTGAAATATGACTTTAATGCTTCAGAATTTGAAGTCCTCTTCTGAATAATTATTTAATACTACTTATTATGAAGAGGCAGAAGGCACAGCTCAAACAGGCCACTTGCCTAGAACTCTCAAAGGTCTGAGTCATTCGTTACGACTGTGAAAAAAAAAAAACTAAACAAAATGACCTACAGTAATAACAAAACTTCTGCATATGCAGAGACAACAACAGAAGACAATTCTTGAAGTAAAAGAAAAAATGAGAAAGTTGCACTCACTGAAAACCAATAGAAAAATACCTAACCAAATCTAAAAAACATTATACAAAATGTAAGCTTTATAAGGTAGAAGGATGGAATGTAATAAAAATTATCAAGTGCCTTTCAAATGGGAACTTTCTATTTCTGTACAGAGGTCTTAAGTAAAGGATTCTGGATTTTTTGTTTTATTTTGTTTTGCTTTTTGCTGTTCTTATACATGTGTGTGAGATAGAGTTGAGGCTTAAATCAAGAAGTAATGTTGCCATAAAGGTTAGAGAGGGATTAAGCTATATTCTATGTTCATATCTGTGGGATCCCCACCAGGGTATCCACCAGATAACCTTGCATCCTCACCACTGAGCTGGATGCTACACAGAATCACCTTAGGAGGTGGGCAGGCTCCAGCAGGACAAGTAACTGAAGAGCCTGCCCTCACCTGGGAATGCTTGTAGTGCTGGCTCGTGCCCTCAGGTGCAGTCTACAAGATGCTAACAACACTGACGACAGAGAGTATTAGACACTTTCCTCCTCAAACTCTTTTTTTTTAAAGGTTTATTTATTTTATGTAAATGAATACACACTGTAGCTGTACAGCTAGTTGTGAGCCTTCATCTGGTTGTTGGGAATTGACTTCTTAGGACCTCTGTACACTGTAGCTGTCTTCAGATGAACCAGAAGAGGGCATTATATCTCATTATGGGTGGTTGTGAGCCACCATGTGGTTGCTGGGATTTGAACTCACGACCTTCGGGAGAGCAACTGGTGCTCTTACCCGCTGAGCCATCTCATCAGCCCCCTCCTCAAACTCTTAAATTTTAAAATTTGTTATGGACAATAAATCTAGGGCAGAAAAAGATGGAAATTTTAAAAAATGGGGAATTAATGAAGCTAGAGAGTTGCAAGAACAAAGGGTCACCAAAGAACTGTCTGAAAAGTTGTTGCTCTTCCTTTTTTCTTTTGGAAAGGTCTGTTTAGAATACTACACGGGCAGATGGCTGGATAGTCATGAGAGAACCAACAGCACCTCTACAACTACTTTTAAAAAGTAGTATTTTAATTCTTTGAAAATTTCATAAAGCATACCATGTATTTGATCCTATCTACTCGCTGCTACATCTTATAGGCAGCTGATGGCTACTGAAGGGATGTGGTCACTGGAAGGGTGTCTGTGCTCCAGTGCATGGCCCCACACTCATCTGCACATGGCAGAAATTGACTGGACTTGTGGAGGTACCAATAATAATGATAATAACAACAACAACAACAATAATAAAAAATAGAGGACATGAAGTTGGGAGGGAGACAGTGTGGTGAGTCTCAATGGGTAGTTGGGGGGAAGTATAATGACCATCTCTGTGTGGCATAAGGCAGAGGAACAGCTTCAGTACACATCTCTTTCCCTGGCTTTTGGCTAGTTTTGAGCTGGTGCCATATGCATTCCTATCCTGTAAGCTTTCACCAATAACCACACGGTGAGTGTCTGAGGTGGGGCCTTAACCAGAAAGGACACTAAGACAATAGACCAGGGTCACCACAAGCAGAAAGAGAGTAAAAATTAGTGCTTCTTTGTTCTGATTTATTTAGTTTACACAGACATATGACAATGTCCCACTATTCCTACAGTCTCAGAGCTATGCAACTGTGAATGGCTAAAGTTTGACTTCATGTTTAATTATGGGTTATAATATTGCTTATCTACACATAAAAAGCAGCAAAGAAAATTATTAAGTCTGAAAATTTTTGACATCTTAACTCAAAACACAAAGCAGGGTATGTTTTAGAGTCTGATACATATGTAGGCATATACCATAGGTTTGAGTCAGTGTACCTCAAGAAAGACTCTAAACACAAAATCCAAAGTCTGCCCTACTCCTATACACTTGAAGGCATCAGCTCAACAACAGTTCAGCATTGTAAACTGAAATCTGAAACACTGCTTCACAAGTGAAAATCCACAACTCATACATGTCATTAAAAAAAATGGACAAGGACAACTGTTTCCCCAAAGAAGAACATGCTGTAGTAAATTCCCCTGTACCACCTTACTGATGGAACAGAGCATCCCGCATGGATGGATGAGGGGAAATCTACTCCTGATCACAGAAGAGGCAATAAAATATGAGGGCATCTTTGTTTGTTTATTTGTTTGCTGGGATTAAAGGCGTGTGCCACCACCGCCAGGCTGAGGGCTTCTTTCTATTAATGAAAATGAACATAAAATCTGACATAACTTTTTACATCTTACTTTGTAAGAGGGTGAGGTTAGCAGATGGGCAATATTCTGTACTGCCCCATGATTAAACAAAATGGTTTGATGATCTGGCCCCTGCAAGAGAAAAGAACACAGTAACACATTAACAAAAATCATGATTCTGATAAAATCACACTTCTTTAAAGTAAACTACATTTCCCACAGCACATATTTCTCAGTTGCTCTGTGAATGAACAAACTCAAACCCCAAAGCAGGACAGAGAGGCCTTAGTATATAAGGTGCTGTCATAACTTCCCCATGGCATGTCTACATCTTCCTCCTTACTCCTCAAGAATAAGGAAGGGAAAAGAATCTAAGGCAGTTCTCAACTTTTAATACAGTTCCTCATGTTGTGGTGAAACCCAACATAAAACTATTTTCGTTGCTACTTCATAACTGTAATTTTGCTACTATTAAGAATCATAACATAAATATCTGATATACAGGATATCTGATATATATATGACCCACAGGTTGAGAACCACTGCTCTAGGAGGCTGGAACAAGATAGTGGATGCATGCTCGTGTAGAACTTAGGTTACAATGATAAACCCCCAGAGTACAGGGCACAATGCACTTATTGTCCGCTATGCATTCATATTGTACACAGTATCCTTTATGACTGTGTTATGACAATCTCAGGGCACAGGCTTTAAGCCCACTTTCCTTCTCTCAGCTCATTAACACACCTGCAGACGAAATTATGGTAACTACTCACTGGGTACTTGCTATGTTGTGGGTACTGCTCTAAATGCTCTCTCTAAACTGTCTCATATGATTGTTCATCATAAACATGCTGGAGACTGCTATGGGGAACCAAGTAAAAAACATGTCTCCTAAAAATCTGTCTTATTTTGATGTCTCATGAAACTACCTTCTGCACAGCAAAGGAAACACCATGTGAAAAGGCAGCCAGAGAAGGGGAGAAAAATCAGTGACAGCTCAGTCATCTGACCAGGGGATTCGTGTCTAGAATATACAAAGAACTAAAAGACTGAGCAGTAAGAGAATGCTAATGCAAACGCTGGCAGAGACAATGGCTAAGGAAGAAAGACTGTCTCGAACACTTGCACCTCTCTGTGCCTCTCTCCCTCTGCAGCCAGACTTCTGTGATGTGAGGTGAACTAATTATAATGTATTATTTTCTATTCTTTAAGTATTTCTTTTAAATTTTTTTTTTATTTATATGAATACACTGTAGCTTTCTTTAGACACCCACCAGAAGAGGGCGTTAGATCTCATTATAGACGGTTGTGAGCCACCATGTGGTTGCTGGGATTTGAACTCAAGACCTTCGGAAGAGCAGTCAGTGCTCTTACCCACTGAGCTACCTCACCAGCCCTTCTTTAAGTATTTCACACCTATAAAAAAAGCTGGGCTTTGTGGCCTACACCTACAATCCAAGTAGTGTGAAGGCTGAACAGAAGGGTCACTACTCAAAAACAACCTAAGCTACAAGATGAGACGGGTAGTCAGGTGTTGTGGTGCACACCTTTAGTGCCTTTTAAGACCCTTTATCTCAAAACAAACGAACAACAACAAAAACAAGAACAGAACAAAACAAACTATATAACAAATCTGTGTATATGCTTTACCCCATTTTATCACAAAGGGCAGAATACTAAATGTACTGCTCTAAACCCTTCAAATTCTCTTCACAATTTACCTTACAGATCTTATGGGTCCAGACGAGTTTTCTTATTTGTCTTGTCCCATGTCTATTAAATGCATGCTCCATAATTTTAGATTTCAGTCTCTTGGTTTTTCACTAAGGTCTAAACCATCTCTCAATAGTAGTACTAACAAAAGATGCATTTACAAATCAAACGTTGGGAAGAGCTGCGGAAGAGCTCCAGCACACTGTTTCCTACACTGCCTGCTGCTGAGATGCCTTACTTTTTTTTTTTTTTTTTTTGGTTTTTTTTTTGCAAGGGTTGGCTTTATATATTTAGCTTTAAATGGAACTCACTCTATAGACCAGAACTCACTCTATAGACCAGGCTGGCCTCAAACTCACAGAGATCTGTCTGCCTCTGCTTCCCAAGTGCTGGGATAAAAGACATACACCATCAGAGATGCCTTACATTTTAATCTCAAACGATGGCAACAAATATTTATCATCAAACAAGGTCTTCCTTTGCTCTAAGCCTCTGCACAGGGTTGTGGAAAGAACTGCAAAGAAAGCCAGCTAGAGAAGAGGGGCTCATCTTAAAGTTTTTGTCAAGGGTCTCTTTCATCTCTACAAATCTACCTGCAAAAATCTAGTAGGTGGGCAGCGAGGCACCATCCACCAGGCAGCGACTACATAATCCCTTTCAGCCTTGAACACCAAAGAAATGTCAGGAATTTAAGAAATTGCTCGCAAAGCAGCAACAATTTAGAAATCAGAATTCTAAGAACTATGATTAATAGTCCTTTTTCGTACCTTGATAATTCAGAAACATTCTAAGATGTAATTATAACTAGTTTATAATACAGCGCTTTAGTAATCGTCTCTTTCCGTTTTGTTCCTCAGAATATATAAAGTGACTTAATGTTGATACCAATCTATTGTAAAGTCCTAGTCCACTTAATTTCAGATAAGTGGGTCCCATGAATGACTCTTAAAGCCCTATGTAGTTTTATTTACTTGAGCTTATATGAAAAAAAGAAACATGGAAGCAAAAGATTTTCATGATTAAGTACAGTAGAATGACCATATGGGCAGCTGTTTTTCAAAGACACACAAGGCTACTGTGTTCCCGAGTCATTACTGTTGGCACGGTTCAGCTCATGTCCCTTGAGGTTCAGTTATATCTCAGGATACTTAAATGTGATCATTTAATAAGAATACTAAACTATCAGTCAAAAAAGTTAGCAAAGGTGATTTTTGTCTAATAAATCTTGTTAGCAATGGTTACAGGTTGGCTGATATACATCTCTTCAGTAAAGCAGAAGTGATGTAATGGCCCCCTCATCTCTGACCACAGCTGAGACAGCACCCAGCAATTTTAGGTGCCGAAAAACTTGTGGTGCTCAACCCTGAAAGCTACTTGCAGGGATGGACTCAGACATTACTCTGTCATTAGGAATACTTACACCTTGTGGGTTTGAACCCATTGTTAGAGAATGAATTTCAGCAAAGTTTTGTTTTCTATAAGTTAGCCTATACATGTTCAAAACAATCAAGCACAGAAATCTCAATGACTGAGGGTGGGAGGATCCCTCCTCAAACTAAAAAACAAAAGCAAAAACAAAAACCCTTATATTTTAGGCTTTGGTAATCAGTTAGGGCCTAGATGGGGTTAAAAATAATTAGACTGCAATGTAGATATCATTCCTGAAGCCAGGCTAATTAATTTTACTAGGGAAGCTACGCTAAACAGCACAGAATAGTGCGCCTCCTGCTGTAGGTAGGTAGGGACAGTTAGTTTCTACTTCCTTCCTGAGGCTAGAAGCGTCCCACTTGGCATCTGAGTTACACATAATAAGAAGGCAGGCAGGCAGGCAATGCTGGCCTCAGTCACTGTCTACATCATCAGAACATACACAATGAACTGAGTAGAAGTTAAAAAGCATTTAGGAATTATCAAAACTTCAAATAAAGCCAGGTGGTGGTGGCACAGGCATTTAATCTCGTACTTGGGAACATTTGTAGCACTTGTAGAGGCAGGCAGATCTCTGAGTTTGAGGCCAGGTGGTCTATAGACCAAGTTCCAAGACAGCAAGGGCCTTTTAAAAGCACAGAAACTGGACTTTTCAGACCCTGAGCACATGGAGGACTGTAGAGGGCAGGACAAGGTGCTGCTGCTCTGCCCTTTTCCCACACTGCCCTCAGATCATTATACTACAGAGAGGCTATCAAGCACTTCTTTTAAGTGAAAAGGTAAAAGCTCTCAATTAGGAGACAAACGTACGGTATGCTGAAGTCAATAAAATCTACACAAGGCTCAAAGAGATGTCAAACAGCACACTCATCCCTACGTATCATACTCACAGCCAGAAAGTAAGCCAGAGTGTGTTTTAGGTTTCAACAATCAGCTCTGTTACATACGAGAAGACACACAAGTTTACAGTGAGAACATTTACTCTAGATCTTACTTTGCAACAGTGTGAGAAGATCTGGCAGATATACTCCTGGGTGTAGCGGGACCTGCTCAGCAGCGCCATGAGGTGTGGTATCACCGTGGCGTCCTGGATGGAGGGGAAGGAGCAGACAGCAACAAAAAACTTAGGCACTAAGCATATATGTGAGTCTTTCTACAACTAAGTATATTATTTTATGTATCTAAGTACACTGTCGCTGTCTTCAGACACACCAGAAGAGGGCATCAGATCCCATTACAGGTAGTTGTGAGCTACCATGTGGTTGCTGGGAATTGAACTCAGGACCCCTGGAAGAGCAGCCAGTGCTCTTAACTGCTGAGCCACCTCTCCAGCCCCAGAGCTTCTTGCCTTACTGGTAATAAATCAAAGCACCACGGCTACCAGAACTGTTCAAGCATAGGGTAACGAAAGATGTTTTATAGTCATCCTCGAAAACAAAATCCAAGACAGAGAACTTAATAGTTCCTCTGTGAGTAACCGATGGTTTCACTATAAAACAGTATTGTAGTATTGCGAAGAACAGGAAAACACTCAATTCTGAAATCAAAATGTGATGGGATGACTTATTAAGACAAACGATGTTGAGAGACTTAGAGATGGCTTAGTGGTTATGAGCACTGACTGCTCTTCCAGAGGTCCTGAGTTCAATTCCCAGCAACCACATGGTGGCTCACAACCATCTGTAATGGGGTCTGATGCCCTTTCTGGTGTGTCTGAAGACAGCTACATTGTACTCATATACATAAAATAAATAATTTAAAAAAAAAAAAGACAAACAATGTTAAACAGTCTGTACAGAAGAACTGTATAAAACAAGTGTGACAACTTGGGATGTTATGGTAAATGCCAGGAACAACTATGACGTGGTAGCCAAGGCAGGGCACTTCACATTAATAACTTCTTACATAAAGCCCATTCCTAAGCTGGAGAGCTGGCTCCATGGGTAAAGTGTTTGCTATCCAAGTGCCCATGAAAGCCTAAGGATCAGGAGTTCGGATCCCCAGGACCCAGGAGCCAGGTGAGTGTGGCAGCCCACCAGTAATCCCTGCCCCAGGAAGCAGACAGGGTTATCTCCAAAGCAGGCCAGCTAGGTAAACTAGCTCAATCAATGGGCTCTGGGTTCAATATATAAGGCGGAGAGCAGCTCAGGAAGATACCCAATGTCAATTTCTGGCCTCACATGTACAAGGATACTAATGAGCATGTGCACACATATATACAGCCATAGAAATGCAAGCACACACATTCTTGCACACCACTCACAGACATACACATAAAAACAGTTTACAGCCTATTACCTTGCTTACTGGAAACACATGGTGGCAAAGGAAAAGAGAGTCCTGCTGCCAGGCTTTCCAAGATCTCCTTTTATTTGTAATGGAAAACCAATTACAAACTAAAATGAGATTTTCGGACTGAATCAGATAGAAAAGGAAACTTGGCTCAAGCTTCCTAGTTTTAAAGTGGGCCACATTCCAGAGCCATTCTTATGTACAAATGTACACACAAATTTCCAAAGAATGGTCTCAATGACTGATTCTGATTCTGCAAGCCTGAGGAGGATCTAAGAATATGAAACCTAACTAATTTCCCAAAGGAACAATGCTGGTCTACAGACAAAAAAAGGAAGGTGAGGAGGAAAGAATGTCTACAATATATAAGGGCTAAGTGGAGAGACAGAAGGCTGTCACTCCTGGAAAGTGGATTCTCTGCCCCTTGCTTGCACGATAGTACGACTCTCTGAGTTGTCATGAGTAGTTTTTAAAATAAAAAGAGAGACTTCAAAACTGCCAAAGAAGTACAAGAGGCTGAGAACGAGCAGAGGGAACTGAGGCTGGCCAGGTTCCAAGACTCTGCTCTTTTCTCATCCACTTCTTCCTCTTCCCTTCCTCTCTGCTCTCTCACTCACCAACCCATCCACCAACCCCTAACCATCTTCTTATGGGTGACCTCTCTGTCAACGACATTTCTTTATCTATAGTGCACACATGAGAAAAAGAACAAGGCATAGTTACATAACTGCCCCCAGTTACCTGTCAGTTAAGTAGGATAGAAATGTACAGAGAATATCTATGTACTGTATGGATGCATCACCTGTCAATTAAAAAGCCTATGGCCTATGGCTTAGGTAGAAAATGGAGACGGGACATGAGGGAGGAGAAAGAATTCTGGGATAGTCAGGCAGGAGACTGGGCCAGTAAGATGTACTGAAATCAATGCATAGTACCTGAGCACAGGTAACTAGCTACGTGGCACAATGAGGGCTATCTTTAGTTATGATCTAGTCAGAGAAGAGTCTAGCTGTCTGGAAATATATTTTGAGTCTGAGTCTTATTTCTAGGAGCATGAGGATGGCAGGAAGAACTGGGACCTAACTTCTACATAGAAATAACCCCTTGCTTACTGACTGACTATAATTAGTGCCTGAGCAGCTTGACTTCTACACAGTCCAGTCAGCTAGGTACACTACACAGTTCTGTGGCTGCCCTGTCTTTTAACACTTTTGAATTTTCAACTGTTTCTCTCTATGATATAAAATCTCCTAGGCATAGAACTGAAGTGTTTCATAATTTAGAAAAACATACTCCCTTAATTTACATATAAAATCAACACACAGAGCTAAGCCTTTAAAAAGCAGCATGTAAGTTCTCAAAGTGTATAACTGTAATTCATTCACTTATTTACAATGTCTACAACATTCAATATTCCAAATAAACAGAAAGTCAAATTCTTGCTATGAATTAGGAAACACTAAGCAAACTAGAAATAAATTGACTGTGACCCTAAAAAACCCAAACTCACTGTATACAGTAGCTCCTCTGGAGTGACAGGGCTGGTGAAGATTGTCCGTAGGCATCGGAGGCAAGCTTCAATGAACTTCAGGTCTGGGGACAGTAGTCCTATTAAGATAAACTACATGTGAAACACAATTTTTGTTGTTGTTTGTTTGTTTTTGTCTTATTTTTTTGAGACAGGGTTTTTCTATGTAGCCCAGTTATCCTAGAACTTGCTCTGTAGACCAAACCGACCTCAAACTCACAAAGATCTGCCTGTCTCTGCCTTCCGAGTGCTGGGATTAAAGGAGACACATCTTTCAGCCAGAATTTAAGACACTATAAACAGAATACATCGAAACTGGTTCCCTACGTACCTTGTAGTAAGGCAGGGATAATATGGCAGTCTAGTAGAGACTTGACATTGTTTTCTGTGCCCATTGCAAGACTCCCTAACACCACTGCACACTCAGTTTTCAGTTCTGTGCTTGAGGTTTCTTGTTGAAGCAAATACAACAATCTAAAAAAATAAGGGGGATGGGGTAAGCAGACTGTAAAACAAAGCGTAATTAATGTAACAAAGCAGTGCAATAAAAGCAGTATGGGAAATACAGCCCACATAATAAAAATGTGGTAGACACACCAATCAAAAGGCAGAGTTGCAAAGTACACCCCCAATGGATACATTTACAACACAACTCCTGCACCTAAGGCTCAAGGATCACTGCAGAAAAGTAGGCAGAAAGACTGTAGAGCCAGAGGAACAGGGAAGTTGTTGTGAAAGTGTGTCTCCAAGGATGTCATACCATAAAGTCTCACCACATGACTGTCTAAACATGGATGACACCAGCAGACATGCTAACATGGATGGGGAAAACCTCACATGGCCTCGCCCCTAGATGAAGAAGGATAGGAAGCTAAAGAATTCGCAGACCAGGACAAAGAGTCTTCTCCAAAGAAGAGCATGCCAAATGGTCATGAGAATCAAAGGATTGGCCTTGAAAACCTGCATACAAGTAACGTGTACAGACGGAGCGCATATGCACGAACACACACACACACACACACATACACACACACACACACACACACACACACACACGAAACCAACAACTAAGAAAAAAAGGCCATAAACTTGAAAGAGAAAGGTAAAAAGAGGGAAGATTGGAGAGATGAAAGAGAAGGGGATATGGAATAATAATATAATCTCAAAAAGTTTAAAAAATGAAAAATAAAAATATAGTGGTCTGAACTTATTTGGATTTTTGAGTAATTATTTATTTATACTCAATGAGAAAACATTGAGAAACAAATATCCAAGACATTGTCTTATTTTGTATAAAATAAATATCTTATCACAGTTTACTAAACTATAAATCTAAAAGCTGTAAGCAAGTGGTCTCTGTAGAAATCACACCATCCCTTGTGTTATCTGCCACTTCCTGGTGGGTCCCTTCAGGATCTGAAGATTTCTAGTGCCAAGTCCTATTGAATCTTAAATGCAAAGTAGAAATGGACCCTGAATTCAGAGTAGTAATACTAAGAGGAACTCATTACTAATTTTTCTTAACAAAAATGTTCAGAGTCCTTGTGAAGTTCTTTGTGAATGGAAGGCTTTCTTCTCTTTCTACTTATCCCATGCCAGTTTGAGCCCACTTGCCAAAGAACTACTCTCAAATCTTCAACCTCCACCACTTAGGATCATTTTCCTTGTTCTATGAACCCTGGTGCTCACTAAGCACACGCAAACACACACACTCGCATCTATGTGTATATATTTCCTCAGACACAGTTAGTGTACTTTAAGGCATTATTTAAAAACACATTTATATTAAAAAACAAGAAAGACTATGATAAGCGAGGGGTCTTATAGTGGAAGTCAGAGGACACTAGAGACTGGGCAGGAATGGCATTTTAAGTTAGACAGCAAGCATACCTTGGAACAGCTCCTAGAACGATGAGGTTGGCTTTCTGTTTATTGTTTCCAATTACAGCATTTTTCATGTCTCTAAATTCAGGAGAAGAAAAAACAAAAACAAGCACACTGAGACACCGTAGGAAAGTATCAAAGGCCAACTCATTCCACTTCATCAGGCAACATCTTGGATAAAGCAAGGATAGAAATGAGTGACAAATCTCAACTCCTCCATATGACATGTAAATAAAGAAAATATCTAATAAAAATGTCATAAAAACAAAAATAAAAATCTCAACTCCTCACCCTTGTCAGCCAGAGTGCTAAAGAGAGGGGACAGTAACAGGTGCTAACTGGCTGTGGGACTATACAACAAGAAGCAGAAATCCTGGGTACTGGTAAAGATTTCCACTAAAAACAAACTGGACTCCTCTAAAATGGGCAGCGCTCCTTTGAACACAAAGGAGTGTGTTAGGTTACTTCAGCACAGCTCTGGGAGTAGATGACAAATCAGCCAATGGCACCTACCTGACTGCAGCAAGGGCCACTGTGTCCCACCTCTGTGACTGTAGAGCCACTCAGCCTCTATCAGAGCTCAGCAGCCTTTCAGAATTCACATTCATTCTCATAATCTCATATATGCATTCATATTCACGCCCCCGTGTGTGTGCATAAGCAAAAGACTCTTAGAGTAAGGGAGATGGTCACAAGTGCTGGAGGGCAAGGATGTCAGGAATAGTTCTCTGATCCTAGTGATTTAATGTTCCTTCTCCTCCTCTTCCTCCTTTTCTTTTGCTTCTTCCCTCTTCCTCTCCCTTCTTTGTGTGTGTGTGTGTGTGTGTGTGTGTGTGTATGTCAGTACAGGCCAGAAGGTGTCTGACCAGCCCTGAATTTGTGTAACAGGTAGCTGTGAATCATACAGCAGGAACAGGGCTGGGGGGAAGGAGTGCAAGGGGGGGCCTCAAACTTGGATCCTCTGTAAAAGCAGCGGGCACTCTTAATCACTCTCCTCTACTTCTCCAGCCCCTGAGCAGTTCTTATGATTCCACCTTAACTGCTTGATTCTTGTTAGCTGTTATCACCCCACCCCACCCCTTGCTTTGGTTTTTAATGGCTTCTTTAAAATTTCCAATGCAATATTTAGTTTATAAAATTTAATATCTAATTTTTGATATTTAATTCATTTAGTCTTCATATGAATATCCATTAAACATCAGAAGACAGTGGTGAACACATTTCTATCCTGCCCTTTCTGTATCCTGCTATGCTCACACACTTCATCTTCAAGTTGGTTAGAAACAACACACTACACAGGTTTAATATTTCTGCTTACATATCCAATTATCTTTTAGGAAGATAAAAAATAATTCTTGTATATTTTTATACATTTGCCAGTTTTTATTCTAGCCACACAAAGCAGAGTTCTTTACATCAAAAATAAAACTGTTTTCTAAAATAAGAGTACCTCTATAAATGTCTATTCAGTTTATAAATTCACAGATGGCCCCAAAGGATATATAGAGAAAATATGAATAAGGCAAAACTAACTCATAATCACCAATGAAATATTGTTGAAGTACCTGATGAGAACTGTCTGGTACTGAACACAAGAAGTATGTGTTTCTACACAGCACTGTTCTAAAGCGGGAAGGGAGCATTACCACACCCAAGGCCACCTCAGACACTTGTAAGGATGGCCAGAGAGGCTTCCAATCTTAGTTTTACAAGTGTGTGAAAAACCCTTTTTGTACAAATTTAAAGCAAGTGGCATGGGAATAAGAAGGATAGAGTAGGGGGAGACGGAGGGAAAGAGTACTGGGAGAGACAACTAGGATCGGAGGTGAAGGAACATCTCTGGGAGGAGCTAGAAACCAAGGACAATGGAAACTCTCAGGAATCTATGAGGGTGACTCTAGCTAAGACTCCTAGCAATGGTGGAAATGGAGCCTGAACTCGCTTTTTCCTGTAACCATGCAATGGCAATACTTCCAATGGAAGGATTGGATTGAGACACCAACCCAGCCAAAAAACCATCCATCTACAATTTGTCTTGCCTACAAGATGTGCCAGGATAAAGACGAAGGAGAAAGTAAGGGAGTTGCCAACCAATGACTGGCTCAGCTTGAGGCCCATGCCACTAGAGACATCCACCTCTGACACTAATAATATTCTGCTATATCTGCAGACACAAGCCTACTATAACCATCATCTGAAGTGGGTTGGCCTAATGCTACTTGTATTATAGTGCTAATTTGGGTCCCCCCAAAACTGTTTGCCCCAAAGACAAGAGAGTTCACATGGAAGACACATGACACATAAGACACTGAGGGACCCTTCCCCTAGGTAATTCTGATTGGTAAATAAAGATGCCAGCAGCCAATAGCTGAGGAGAAGAGACATAGGTAGAGTTGAGCAGAAAGTAGTCAAAGAGGAAGAACATGTAGGAGGTAGGAGGAGAGCAGCAATGGGATAGCTGGGCCATAAAAACACGGCCATGTGGGGCTGGCCAATTGGAGTTAAGAGCAGCCCAGATGGAACATGGAAATTAATAACTAGTAACTCGGAATTATTGGTAGGAAAGTGGATTCTAGCAGCATGGAAGGCGGGCAGCTGCCCAGCTATTGTGCTGCTTAAGGCATATTAAAATATAAAGGCCGTGTGTGTTTTTCATCCAGGGACATAAATGGTCAAAGGCAGGAAGAAAACCTACATTGAATTTTTTTTTAATTTATTTATTTACTTTATGTATGAGTACACTATCACTCTTTTCAGACATACCAGAAGAGGGCATCAGATGCCATTACAAATGGTTGTGAGCCACCAGGTGGTTGCTGAGAATTGAACTCAGGTCCCCTGGAAGAGCAGCCAGTGGTCTTAACCACTGAGCCATTTCTCCAGCTCTCCACATTGAGATTTTTAATATAATTATTTACTACAGTCATCAGAGAGGCTTAACCCAGCAACTGACAGAAACAGATGCAGAGACCCACAGCCAAACAGCAGACGAAGCTTGGAGAATCCTGATGAAGAGGAAGAGAAAGGATTGAAGGAGCTAGAGGGATCAAGGGCACTACAACAAAACCTGCAGAATCAACAAACCTGGGCCCAAAGGGGCTCACAGAGACTAAACCTCCAACCAGGGAGTCTGCATGGGTTTGACCTAGGCCCTCTGCACATATGTAACAATTGTGTAGATGGGTCTTCATGTAGGACTCCTAATAACAGGAGCAGGAACTGTCTCTGATTCTGTTGCCTGCCTTTGAGATCCTTTCTTCTTACTGGCCTGCCTTGTCTAGCCTCAACAGGAGAAGGTGCATGGGGTCTTACTGCAACTTGATGCGCCAAGGCTGATTGATATCCATGAGAGACTTCTCCTCTTCTGAATAGAAAGTGAGGAGTAGATAGGGAAGAGGAGGGGTGTGGACGAAGGGAAGGAATAGGAGAGGACGGAGGGGAAACTGTGGTAGAAACGTAAAATACATAAATAAAAAGAAAATGGCACTTTTTCTTGTAGTATATATGTCACATAAATAAACGTTTTTGCTTTAATCAAAAGTTAAGCATTTAGAAAATCAAAACCAGTTGAGCAGCATTCACTGTGTGCGAATGAGTCATAACAACACACAGCTGTCTCCCAATACCCTGGCAGGTCTCACAATCAACCACCTCAGAAGGTTTCTACTGTAGTTAAACCTAAGCATTTCACATGAGAACACGATAAATCATCTTATCTTCTTCAATAATCACTGGGGAATCCTAGTGTTTAAAGGTATGCTAAAAGTCAGTGTCAGCATGCATCGCTAAATGTGACTTTTATGTATTGAGGCAAACACTGAAACTTCATGCTTTTCCATTAACCATCTAAGGTTAGGCCTTTTAAAGACTGATCCAACCCTCTCTGTAAACTTTCCCTCATATCTTCTGGATGATTTAAAACAGATAATTATTCATTATGAGGCTGAGTGAGATTTATTAAGGTTTATTAAAAAAAAAAAACAAACAAGTTCTGATACACAATTACACGACAGTAAAATCCCAAGAACAGTCAAGAACAGTCAGTGAGAGACTGTACATTTGGGCTCCTAGTTCTTCGTAAGCCTATGGTTTCTTAGAGACAGCTCTGAATCACTGCCACTGTAGCCTCGCAGTCTGCTGTGCACTCCCATCACCTCCCACTCAGTGTCTCCTTTCCTCCTGTGCGAATGCAGCATAGCCAACCCAGATGCTGCCTGTTGCATCTCTGTCATACCAGGCACTACCTTGGTTCTCTACTACAGAACTCTCAATCCTGTTCTTCATTGCCCCTTCATCCTTCCTAAACTAAGAAAAAAACGAGGTGTCTTTCCCTATAATACTTTGTGGACCCATCCCAAACACCTGAAAGAAAAGTGTGTTACAGACAAAACACATACACACACAAAACTAATTTTCTAATTCTCTTAAAAGTTTGTATCAATGTCTAAGAAAAGAGAATGTTTGCTTTGGCTCCAGTAAGTAAATATAGCCATGTTAGACAGGCAACTTAAATATGTTCAGTTGTTACTTTAACGGCTTAGCAGGTCATTTTCATGAAACTGTTAAACCAGAAAGAGATGGCAGTCACCACATAAAGTAAGCAGTAGAGTCTGTCAATCTACCTGTCATCATCTAATCATCCCTTTCCTCAGTCTTCTAGTCTAAGAATGAAGTCAATGTCAGGATGACCTGACAGCTCCAGGTTGAGTAGGTGTCCCCCTAGGAGTATTTAATTGGAGCACATTCATCTCTTTTTTAGGTTATAAATCCATTCCCTTTTACTAGCAAGAATGAAAGTCTGACCTGGAAATATCAGAGACGTCACTATATGAATCATTACTTATAATGAAAGAGTTGGAAAACAGCTAGTGATAATGTAATAGAACAAGGGGGCCATGTTCCAGCTCCCACAAGCAGCAGAACTCGGCAACTTCGGCCATGTGGCTTTATAGTCAAGAAGAGAAGGAGACTACTGGGACAATTGATGCTGGTTAGCTGGAGCTAAGAAATTAGTGGTGATTAAGAAGAGACCAGCATCACTGAGGTGAGATCTTCTGGAAAGTGTTTTCTGAGAGCACAAATAAGCTGTGTTTAAGAGATGCCAAGGTTGTACCTAGTGCTGCAGCTGTACTTTATAATGTGTAAGAGTCACCCAGGTGGTATTGGTTTTGAAGGCATAAAGGGTTCATGAAGGGCAGCTGAGGCTTGGAACTGTGAGAGGCCATGGAAGGCCACTGGTGAAAGTGCAACCTCAGTTGCACTTGATGGCCTAGGACTGAAGGGGTCATGAAAAGGAGTTGAGGCTTGGCACCATGAAGAGAGCCTATGGATGAAGCTTGCTTGCAGTAGAAGACCCCAGCATGCTGGAGATGCCGGGACCATGGGATGATCACCAAGAACAGCAGCAGCAATGAAGTGGATCAACCTGAGCTTAGAGTGCTACAGAGGGCAGAGCTGGAGTAGGCCCTTTACAGGATCCCAGACATTGAAACAAGAAGCTATAACATCGAAGTTGCCTTGGAGACTCCAAGATGTTCAAGATGCCAAAGCTGTGGGCTATCTACAGAGGAAAGCTGCTAACAGGGAGTGGCCCAGGAGAAAGAAGTTTATTGCAGTCAACAAAGATGAAAAAGGAGTGGAGATCTGCAGACAGCTTCGACACCAGCCACGGAGATGCATTATTTGGAGTGTGCCCAGCTGCTTTCCTATCTTGCCTTGGGGATTACAGTTACGTGATCTCAGAAGAGACCTTGAACTTTGGACTTTTTGAGACTGCTATAGACTACGGGGACTTTAAAAGTTGGACTAAATGTATTTTTCATTATGCTATATTTAGGTATAGACTCATGTTTGAACAAGCCTATTGTGGCCAGGGAGTGGAATGTGATGGTTTGTATATTCTTGGCCCAGAGAGTAGCATTATCAGGAGATGTGGTCCTGTTGGAATAGGTGTGTCACTGTGGGTGTGGGCTATAAGACCCTCACCCTAGCTGCCTGGAAGCCAGTCTTCACTAGCTGCCTTCAGATGAAGATGTAGAACCCTCAGCTCCTCCATGCCTGCCTGGATGCTGCCATGCTCCCCTGCCTTGATGATACTAGACTGAACCTCTGAACCTGTAAGCCAGCCCCAATTAAATGTTGTCCTTAAAAAAAAAAATGAATCATTACTTACAATAATTCTTTACCCAATGAAGACATCAGTATAATCAGTATAACAAAACTAACTATTCAAGGTCCCTCTCTCTCTCTCTCTCTCTCTCTCTCTCTCTCTCTCCCCCTCCCTCCCTCCCTCCCTCCCTCCCATCCATCTTTAAAGTTTACACAGCACTCTACACCTGCTGTTCTATTTCATAGTCATGGTAGCCTTGGGTATTTTTTACCCCATTTACATATGAGAAAGCTGCAGCACAGGTTTGTATGCTTGCTTGTTTTTGAGAATCTACATATTAAATGGCAGATCCAAGTATATCACAAGGTTTGAGGCTTGTACCTGTTATCCCAGCACTGAAGAGCCTGAGAGAGGAGGATCATGAGTTTTAAGGCCAGACTAGACTACTCAGGGAGACGCTGTTTCGAAAAACAAAAACCACCGGGTGGTGGTGGCGCACACCTTTAATCCTAGCACTTGGGAGGCAGAGGCAGGTGGATTTCTGAGTTCTAGGCCAGCCTGGTCTACAGAGTGAGTTCCAGGACAGCCAGGGCTCTACAGAAAAACCCTGTCTCAAAACAAACAAACAAACAAACAAAACAAAGCAAAACAAAACAAAACAAAAGAACCAGTTCATGTTTTCTATGGCAGATGGTATTTTTTTCTTTTACACATGAGCCTTTTAATAGCAACCTTGTGAGAAAGAAAAATAAATTTCCTATCTTTCTTTTTATTTTCTATGTCTATATACAAAATAAAAGCATTTCTAACTTTTAGTCATTCATCCTTTTCCCAGGAGATCAAAGAATACAACTTCTTGCCTGTCTTCTCTATTGATGCTAGGGAGAGGGCAGGTGTGGTCATTACATTCTTCTGAAAGCCAACGGTTAGTTCCTGAGCTCTGCACTGGACTAGGTGTTACAAAGGGTTACTGTCTACCTGGAGAGATGAAAATATTGCTAACAGTATACGGTCAGTCGAATTATAAGTTTAGTATTTATAATAAAGCTTAAAATATAGACAATAAATAAACCTAAAAGATTTATGAGGCAATGGGAGGAACTATGCTGAAGTGCAGAAAATGGTCAGAACCTGGGTAAGTAAATGGCAAGAGCAAAGGAAAGGCCTGTTGGTAGATTATGCTAAAACATGGATACAGTATATTCTAGGGGCAATACAAGGAATGTCAACTGAAAAAAGAAGGTTCACGTTAGAGTGGCAATAAACAAATGTGACAGAGAGAAGAGAGGGGCTAAAGGAGAGGACTGGATTGATGACAGGCACAAAGAAAGCAGTGCCCAGGGAAGGCAACTAACTACATGTAGATAGGCTAGTGCACTGACAAGACTCAAGTCAAGAGGAGCAGCTAAGTGGATGACCCCAGTCATCATCGTGGTACTGTGATTAACTGTGTCTGTTATTACCTGACTCCACTAGGCTTTTGAACCCTTTAGACAAAAGGACAGTGCTGGCACTTGGTAGGTACTCAAACTCTTTCATGTTTGGGGCCAGCCAATAAAGCACAGGAAGCCTAAAGAAAAAAAATCACTCAGCAAGACAAAGATCTGCTCTGATTTCAGACATATTAAATTAAAGCTGAAATAACAACATCTATGTGTGTGTGTGTGTGTGGGGGGTATTATCAAGATATGTCTTTATATGCATAAAATTGCCAAAAATAAATGTTAAAAAACAAAGCAGAAACAGAAGAACTCTCAGGTAGAAGGGTTTAAAACATATGTTTTAGAGATATCCCTTTTGGGGAGATGGGAGGAGCTGGCATTAAAACACTACAAATGCACCTCAGTGCACTCGCCGGGTAAAGAATGAAGCTAGAGTCACAACTGTAAACACGATCAATGGTTTTAAGAGACACACAGTTTTACATGGAGATTAAACTTTCTACTTTACTTCCTTTTACTTTGCTCTGAAAAATATTTGAGACAAAGGACTCAAATACTAAATGCAATGTATAGTGCCTACCACACACACACAAAATTCAGACATAGAGAGAAAGCAAACAGTACAGTTGGTGTTAAAATAATGGCAAGAAAGAAAGAAAAATGGAAATCTAGAGCTGTTGAAGAAACAAAGTTTCAATCAGTCAAAGAATAATGAGCTTAAAACTTATGAAGGCTGGCTTTCCAAACTAAAGTCCAGCTACACCAGTTCATTCTGAACCAAAGTTATTTCTCAATTACCTGAGGCAGCTCTCATTTAGAAGAAAATACTATTGTATAGTCATTTTTGCTCTAAATGATAAGAAATAGCTGAATAATATGTTGAGTACTAAAAACTATAATCTGAGTATAAGGTTTGGTCCACTTATAAACTTTCACTAGCAAAGACAATATGCTGTAATTTAAGGAGGGGGAAAAATCCACATGTTTGTGAGTTAGCTAAGAATAAAGCAACATCTTAAAAAAAGAATGCAAGATAAGACATCTTATTAAATCATCCAAATATGATGAGCTTTCTATTTCTAAATACTGCTAGAGAATGAGATACATTTATTCACATCTCCATTAAACAATATTTATATTTCAGATTAACAATTAATCATTTGTAAGCTGCTATATTAACTAGAATTCAGGAGCTATAGAGAGCACTTAAACTAGAATCAGTCGTCAGCACCATAAATAAATATTTTTTAAAGATTTCTTTCTTTATTTATTTTATGTATGAGTGCTCTATTTGCATGTACACCTGCGTGCCAGAAGAGGGCATCAGATCTCATCATAGATGGTTATGAGCCACAATGTGGTTGCTGGGAACCAAACTCAGGACTTCTAGCAGAGCAGCCAGTGCTCTTAACCGCTGAGCCATCTCTCCAGCCCCCCCCCCCAAAGAAATTTAAAAATAAGTTCAATGACGATGTATTACTCATAATCTTGAATTGGGAATCATTTTCCCCCAAGTCCCTCCTAGTACCAGCTGCATCCTTGGGCCAAGGAAACAAACTTTACATAGCAAACTTGGCTCAAGTCCACTTAAAACACTTACTACATTCCTACCATATCTGCAAACAGAATGGGACTGAGGGATGGTGATAGATTAGCTCACTCTGTGATATAGACACTTAAAATGTAATTTCAGATACTCACATAAAATTAAAATATTTTACAATAAAAATTTCATTTCTCTATAGCATCTTATGGTTCCTTAATAAAAAATGAGTATTATCTTTAGAATATCTTTTATTTATTGATAATTTCATATATGTATACAATATATCTTGATTATATCTACCCCAATGAATGAACAATTCTGTAAATTAAATACTGCCTCAGAAATTAGACTATTTACTGGATTTAACTCTGTTCTACCAACATGACTGCAAATCACTTTATTTCCTCCAAAAACCCAAAGTGTACAACTTAATAAATTAGGTAACACATTTAAAACATTTTGAAGCATGTTAATATTTTAACCCTAATCATTCCAAAGAACATCAAAGAGTGTGTTAGAATATTACAGAAGAATGTGGCAGCAAATAGATACATATGAAAAGATGTGTTTTATATATGAGCAAATACGTAGCTGACCTTCAAAGTCAGCATCACACATATACACATAGAAAGAGGTGCTTCTACAGCAGAAAAGACTATGCCAAGTTGAACTAATAAACTACAGTAATCTGTCATTCTTGGCCATACCTCCCAGGCTTAGTTTCATTTCAGAGCACTACTTTTAAAATTCAGGATTACTCTATTACACTGCTGCTCTAAAATACTGTTGTTTTATACATTATTTATTGACAAATATATTAAAATAATTTAAAATCACTTTAGATAGATTTAAAATTATCCTAAAAGTTAATGTTATAACTTAAAAATTCTCAAGAAATAAATACTTCATTTTTATAGGAACTACTACTAATTCTGGTTTGTTTAAAAAGAAAAGAAAAGAAAAGGAAAGGAAAGGAAAGGAAAGGAAAGAGAAGAAAAGAAAGAACTTGTCTATATCAAAAACAGAGGCATATTATTTTTTTGGAACCAGAAAACAATAATCATTACCAAAACAATCTCATCTCATTAGCACAACAAAATCCTTTAGAAAGCACTTGATTCTGGTCACAAATACACTACTGTGGGATTGACAACTGTCTGTGAATTACTGGAGGAATCTAGGCTAGCTCTGAGTATACTCAACTTTGAAACAACAGAGCCAGCCACGTCTGTTCAGGTCACCTTTCCCTTTCAACACAAGGATATAAAAGCACAATTAGATGAGAATATCAACTAATCTTCTTTTGAAGAATCACTAAAATAAAAACCAGACCAGAAGCCTTGTTTAGATGTTTCTGAACACGTGGCACATGTGTGTGAGGGGTTAAGTAGATTTGATTCATGATCTGCAAAATCTTTGAACGCTTCATCTATGGGATTTAAGACAATTGAACCAATACCATGCTAACCTTGCCAAAAAAAAACTGTACTGTAATTGTCCTTTGTTATTTGTTGGTGTTGTTTTGAGGCAGGGTATCATATAGCCCAGGTTGGCCTTGAACTTGCTATGTAGCCAAAGCTAACCTCCAATTCAAGTTCCTCCTGCCCCTGCCTCCTGTGTGCTAGAACTATGGCTACTACCATGTTCCATTTCTACAACTGTTATTTAAAGTTACGAACAGCTCTCCATTCTAGAGAAAGCTGAGAACTGGCAATGCAGTCCATATAGTCTGTCTGCTATGCCTACTCCCTTTTGTAATGCAAATTCTACTACAGTTCGTGGCCTAGGTGAATACCACTTCTACCTGCACACATCTCATACCACACCTCTCTTCTATTCAGTCAAGCATATGAAACTTCACTCATTTAGAAAAAAACAGGTAGGATTTGGTATTGAGACCTTTGATACAGTAGGACCACCCAAGTTCATGCTGAATGTTATACTCCCAACAAAAAGTTACACTAGATGACTGCTCCCCTTTACCAACCTCCAGGTAGTACTGATTGCTAATAGGATTTTCTAACACGGCTGCAGTCACCGACTAGGAACACGCTCTTGCTTGCATTACCCACAGAGCAGCCTCCTACATTTATAGTTATGTCACTAGTATAGGCTACGATAAAAACTCATTGCTTACCTTTAAATTTTTTCAATTTTGTTTTTCCTGATAATATTTTACTTACGTTCATAATCTTTTGTAAGAAAAATAAATTTTATAGCAAAAACATAACCCTCTGGTTGGCTTGGAGACCAAGCTACAGTTTTTATCAAGTCTTTTATATTCCTCCATTTGCACATTTTAGATTTGCAATTGTTTACTTCAGTTTGTCTATTCCGCCTCTAAAACAAGCAGGCTATCTTTGGTTGGCTCTAGTTTAAATATCTTCCTTTAGATATCTACTGCATCCAATATAGCTTCTATGTGATTCTATGAAAATGTGTATTAAAAAAAAGAATTAGGGCTAGAAAGATAGATTAGCAGTTAAGAGCACTGACTGCTCTTCCAGAGGCCCTGAGTTCAATTCCCAGCAACCACATGGTGGCTCACAACCATCTGTAATGGGATCCCATGCCCTCTTCTGGTGTGTCTAATGTCAGCTACAGTGTACTCATATACATAAAATAAATAAATACATCTTTAAAGAAAAGAATTAGGCACACTTTTCCTAAATTTCACTGTGGTTCCCTTTTTCCTCTATCAATATTGTACTGAGGAACCTCCACAAAGTAGAGGGGAGACTAGGGAAGTCAATGCCTCTCCATATCCTTTTAAAGTTATTTAAAACTGGGCCAATAACAACTGGCCACTACTTAAGTGATGGTACCCATAACAGGCACTGAATTTTATAATTCTTACAACAACCTGGCAGGATAGGTGGTTTTTTCTCTTTAAGATAATGAAATAAAGGTTCAAGGAAATTGAGTAATTGGCCCAAACACACAGCTAGGAAAGGACCCCACCAGGAAATGTCACAACCAGGGATTAACATACTGTTGGCTAACCCCAACACCCATGCTCACTCCAGGGCTTCACGTCAACACCCTTCCTTTGTCTGCTCATCCTGACAGCCAATCATTTCTAAGACCTGACCCCTTTTCAGGAGGCACTAAGACTATCTAACGCATCACACCTAAGCTGCTGTGTTACACTTAAGTGTCCCTCCTGTTCTTCCATCTCCACTCTGGAACTCTCTTACTTATCAGCTTTTAGAAAGCTACAGTGGTTTCTGGAAAGTTACTATGTCCCTGAAAATGACAGGTAGCATCAGCATTATTGCTCTATCAGATATAACCCAAGGAGCTGGGTTACGGCGTCTGACTAGTCAGTCCTACCATGCAGTGGTCATGATGGACATATCATCTTCTAATATTTACTAACAAGCACTCAAAGAGCATTTTCAACTAAACTGAAGAAACCTAAGTAATATTCAGTATTGTGTAACTAGAGAGCTGCCTGGTCCATGGAGGGA
>JADRCD010237170.1:8746-21834 GCA_019843815.1 Montemys delectorum | reverse complement strand
AACAGCTGAGTGCCAGGTTCAGTGTGACACCCTGTCTCCAAAAGTAAAGGAAAACTCAACAGAGAGAACAACCTCTGATATCAATTTCTGGTCTGTGTACACATGCACAAATGTGTGCATGCTCCTACATGCACATGCGCATATATACAAACACTAGCACACTCACACATTACACACACACACACACACACACACTCAATGACAGTGGTGACCACTGACATTTACTGAGAGCTGAGCATCTGGCAAACATCAGGGTCTCATCACAATGCTAAGCCTGCACCCATTTAATCCTGACAAACACTCCCTGGATAAGCTACTGTTATTTGTTCCTCCTTTGCAGACTGAGGACAGGAGAGATTGCACATGTCACTGCAATGGGACAAAGTGAGTCCTAAGAGTACGTCACATGGACCACCTGGATAAGTGGTCCAGGCTGGATAAGTACAGTGAAAGGAGCCTAAACCCACTCCCAGATGGCCCAACATGGTCATCATTGACATCATCAACATCACAGAACTGACATCACTGTCACCTGCATCAATGACACCAACACTGCTGTCATTATTTACTTAGAAGATGTTCATGTCTTTGCAAAACAAACAACAAAGAGCTCCGAGGGGCATGACAGGCACACCCTTGGTGCCTAATAAATGCCAGCTTTCTCCACTGTTTCCCTGAGCCCCTTCCACCTTGTACAAACTCATTCTAGCCTATCCCTCTACCAGCTGGGGCTCTTGCTTTGGTGCAGAGCAAACAGCTTGGTAGAAGTGCTCACTTCGAGTGTGGCTCAGTGTGCATGCAAAGTCCTGCCAACTTTCTCTCTCTGCAGTGGCATCTCACAATCCCCCTCCTCCTCAAGGCCAGGTGTGCCCCCATCAGCCTAGACCTACCTTTGCTTGCCTCAGCATGCAGAGGGCCCCATGTCCTGTCACAGACAGGGCTCCATGTCCTGTAACAGAGCTCAGGAAAAGCCCAGCAACATCTGTATGTGTGATGTTAAGTCTGGTGTACACACCTGGGCTGTCACGTGGCCATTATAAATCATTTCTCACCCATATGAAGGTGCAGGTTTCGGCTTTATTTATAATGTCTGAGTCACATTCTCCCATTTTGGGGTCAATAAGTACACTGTTGGTGTTACCCACAATGAGCTTGACGTTGGAAGTATCTTTGGAAAGATCACTCTATGATTACAGTTACAATCTAAACACTAGACTTGCAGAAAGGTATGAAAATGGCCCTGCTATGTAATAAAGCTACATCTGAAAGAGGCAAAGCCTTCTTAATATATACAAAGTGGATCCTATGAGATTGGAAAGCTTTGGGCCATTGCTTAACTGACGACATTTATTCCCTTTCTTAGCAGGACACAAAATTATAAAGCATCTTACAACTGGACTGCATTACATGTTCATAAACCATGGCATGTCAAATGACGGCATGTCAGGCCTCGGCAGTTCCGAAATAACATTGTCAAAATGCCTCGAATTACAATTGACAAAGTAGGATACAGAAATGGAGGACTGGAAAGAAACTAGAGATGTGACCAATGGATATGAAGGATGGGGTGAGGGTGGAGCCTCCCTAGCTGATAGAAGAGAAGGTGTTCATTGTGTGTGTGTGTGTGTGTGTGTGCATGCACGCATGCCCTTTGTGTATGTGTGTCTATGTAATGATATTTATATATACATGTGTTCATGTGAATGTATGCATGTGAGGTCAAGCTCAAGGGTTGTTCCTCAAGCACCATCCACAGATTGTTTGAGGTAGGTGTCTCCTAGACCTGAAGCTCACTGATGAGGGGAAATTGGCTGAGAAAAACAGTTTCCCCAGGGGAAGCACTTATCTTCTCCCTAACATGGAAACGGCAGGCTGGCATCACCATGCCGAGGCTTTAAAATGAGGGTTCTAGAGAATGCACTCAGGTCCCCGTGCTTGCAGGACAAACATCTCACTGACTCAACCAACCTGGATTGGCTGAGATGATTGAGCAATTTTTTTTTTTAGTGATTTCTTCGCCATGGTGGGATGTGCTTCTAGACTCCCCAGAACACTTGGGGAGCATAGCCAGGAGGAGAACACATTCCTCCCTAGCCTCCCAGGCAAGGAAAGCGAAAGCGGGTGAGTGGGCGGGGCCGGGCTGGGCAGGGCGGGGTGGAAGGCTGTTAGCTGCAGAAGGTGATACCCACCCCTGAAGGGAAATGGACTCCTGTTAAGGGAGATAAGTAAGAAGCAGGAGAGAGTGGAGTGAGTGGGACAGGGCAGGGGGCAGGAGGAGAGAGGAAGAGGAAGGTTGGGAGAAGGGGAAAAGAAGACACAGCAGGAGGGCAGGAGACTGGAAAGAAGTGAGAGTTACTGACCAATGATTCAGCTCCTAAAGCAGCTCCCCAGCCTCACTGGCTTCTTTCTCTTTCCCCCTCTGAAAAGAAACTGCTATGACTCCTACTATCACACTACTGCCAAGAGGATTCACTGAAGCTTTGGAGTGGTTAAGAGCAATTGAAAAGCAATGCGTGCTGGTGAGATGGCTCAGTGGTTAGGAGTGCTTGCTGCTCCTGCAGAGTTATAGGAATTTGATTCCCAGCACCCATGTTGGGGTGTAGCTCACAGCCATGTAGGACTCCAGCTGCAGGGAATCTGATCCCTTCTTCTGGCTCCGGTAGGCACCTACTACACACACACCATACATATCCCGGATACAAATGCATTCAATTAAAATTAAATAAATCTTTTTAAAAAGCATTGTGAGTGTTTGTGTTGGGGGGTGGTATTTGTGTGTGTGTGTGTGTGCGCGCGCCCTCACCCATGTGTGCACGTTTGGAGGTCAGAGGCTGATCAAGTATCTTCTCTACTGTTGTCAAGCATATTCTTTGAGGCGGAGTCTCTCACTGAAGTTAGAACGAGCCTTACTGTAGCTAGGCTGGCTGGCTCTGGAGCTCCTGGGATCGACTGTTAGCTCACATCTCCCGAACTAGGTTTACAGACATGAGAGGCCATGCCAGATTTTTTTAACATGGGTATTGAGGAGCCTCACACTTACCCAATGAGCAATTTACCCACTGACCCATCTCCCTAGCCCCAAGAGCAATCTCGACCATATGGTTTCCACTGTAGTCCTTTGCTCCTGTCTACATGTAGCTTTAGGAAAAAAGTAATGGTGGTGTCATTGTGAGAGTCAAACATTTTCACAGGAACTCGTCACCAGGCAAGGTGCTCAGTACCTGTCACCTGCAGATTCCACCATCACCATAATCACCTTCATTGTTATCACTTGAAAGATAAAATCAATGTCCTCTTAAGAGACTACATAATAGCATTCGTATTACAGTGGGAAGGAAGGGAAGTGTGTTAAATAAGAAAGACAGTGTTTCCTAGAAGGTCCTGGAGCAGTCAGGCCAGGAACATTCTCTCCCTTACAGCCCTTCCCATTGTAGATGGGCTTTGTTGACTCTATTCAGATATCATCTCCTTAGCATGTTCCTGAACACACACACACACACAGTCTTATCTCGTTGAATTTTTTTCTTTTTTCTTTCTTTCTTTTTTTTTTTTTTTTTTTTTTTTTTTTTTTTTTGGTTTTTTCGAGACAGGGTTTCTCTGTGTAGCCCTGGCTGTCCTGGAACTCACTTTATAGACCAGGCAGGCCTCGAACTCAGAAATCCGCCTGCCTCTGCCTCCCAAGTGCTGGGATTAAAGGTGTGTATCACCTCCTGGCTAAGTTTTTTCTTTTTTAAAAAGACTTCTATTCTATTTTTAATTACATGCATATGGGGAGAGGGGCTATGTGCACATGCATGTGTGCCCCAGAAGGAGGCATCATCTCCTGGGGCTGGAGTTACAGACATTGTGAGTGTCTCATGTGGATGCTGGGAACCAAACTTGCTTGGGTCCTCTGGGCAAGCAGCAGGTGTTCACTTAATCACTGAGCTGTCTGTCCATCGCTGAGCCATCTGTCCAGCACTCCTCATGGTCCCTGTAATGTTGGCTTGTCTACTTGTTTACCACCTTCTCCTCCTATCATGGAAGCCATGTTAGAGCAGGGGGGGAGTCTTTTGGTTTTGGTGAGTTTAGTATTTTATTATAGCTCTCAGCTCTCTCTGATGTCCAAAGGATAAGAGCGATCTCAAAGAATCAATCATTTACCCCATGACTGAAAGAATATTCTCCAAGTGGTGATCGAGTGGACACAAGTCTGAGCTTCTACAGCGGGGATGAAGAGTCTTCTTTGCATCTGCTTCTTGTGGCCTCTAGGGGTCTGACAAAGATTTGAAGTATCTAGAACCCTGTCAACACCATTTATTTATTAAAATAGCTTGTTTCTGCTGGGCAGTGGTGGTGCACCGCTTTAATATCAGCATTTGGGAGGCAGAGGTAGGTGGATCTCTGAGTTTGAGGCCAGCATGATCTAATGAAAAGCAAACCAACAACAACAAAACCCACAAAACAAACAAATAAACAAACAAACAAACAACAAAAGCACCTTGGTTTTGTTTTTACAGAACTCCACCAGGGTACCACCAGAAAAGCTTCCCTGGGGGCATTTCTGAGACATACCTTTGGGTGTATCCGTGGGGGTGCTTTTCTAGGGAAGACACCTGACAAGGAAAAGACCTCTCTTGACATAGACAAGGAAAAGACCTCTCTTGACATAGATGACAAGGAAAAGACCTCTTGGCCTGAAGTACCAAAGGAGAAAGACAGTCTATTATCAGCTTTCTCCTCCCTCTGCTTGCTGGTACATCCATCCATCCTTAGGTGAGCAAGCCCCTGTGGTTGTGCCTTTCCTGGCCAGGACGGACTTTAACCCCTGAACCATGAGCCAGAACAAAGCTCCTTTCCCTGAAACTGCCTCCAAGTCAAGCACTTGGTCCTGGCTATGAGAAAAACAAGCTTGCCTTTGCTGCAGTTCTCAAGTGTGCTTCTCTTTAGAGAGGCTGGCCTTCGGTACTGAAGTTTGGCTACAACAGTCTCCCTGCAGGGGCTCCTTAATCTGGAGCCTTAGGTTTTAAGCTAACACAGGAGGCAAAGCAAGGAAAAGGACAGTTTATGCTTGCCCAGTTCCCAAGGCTTTCTCCCTCCGCCCTCCTTTTCCTGTCCTGTGGAGCCAAAGGTCTGATTCTCACCTTTGCCACCAACCTGCTGCCTGAAAATTAAAAGAAATAAACAAACAAGTAAATAAATAGGGCCTCGTGTACCCTGATTAGAAGAATGAGCTCCCAAATCAGGCTGACTATTGCCCATGGGTGGTCCCAGCTCCAACATTTACTAGCTGTGTGGGCTGGGTGGGGCCAGTTGCTATTCTCTGAGTTCTGGGTTCCTCAGCCCGAGAGTGGAGTAGTGCAATCTATCCATACGCAAGGAAGGGATAAAACAACTATGTGGTGCTGCACACAGACCCTCCCGCAGGAGTCGTGTTAGCTGGCCTTGGCAGTAGCTGGCTTCTCTGGACTTTAACATTTTATTTTTAAAAATCAGAAGGAGTTGTACCTGTTTCCCAATGGTGGGATATGTGGGCAGATAATTTTAGATGCCACAGAGATCCCCACAAACCCCTTCCAGCTATAGCATTCCAAGAGAAGATTAAGTTCATTGCTTTAATTCAGACCTGTCAACTCCCCCCAAAAATAGCTGGGAATCTAAACTAGGGTTTGGAATGAACCAAGCAGGTGACTGCCGGGAGGTGGGGGGGGGGTTGAGGGTGGGTGGGAGGGGCGGGTATCATATCCCTGTCAAGAGCCACCTTGTGAGAAGTGCACACTGCTGGGTAAATGTGGGCAGTCCCTTAAAAGAAGTAGCCTAGAGCTGGTGCTGGAGGCCCCGGACCGGTGCCTT
This sequence comes from Montemys delectorum, assembly GCA_019843815.1. NCBI lineage: Eukaryota > Metazoa > Chordata > Mammalia > Rodentia > Muridae > Montemys > Montemys delectorum. Next base: position 16,002 of record JADRCD010237170.1, on the reverse strand, counting down.
TCAATGGAGATGATAGGTGGCTCCGGCCTGGCTGGGGACACAAATGCAATGGGTTGTATGGGTTTTTCAAGAGAAATCATCCTTCAAAGAGCTCTGTAAACCTTTCTTGGTGCCCATGGGAGAGCAGTAGGGGGAGGAGGCTCTCACCTGATGTGCTGAGAAAACACAATGGGGTAGGCGCTAAATCAAATGACTGGGAGATCGCACCTTTAATTTCGTACCTTGAATTTCTATTGCGTCGGTCTTCTGAGAAGCTTGGAACCGCTCACCCAAATTGTGAAATGACTTGGCCCCATCCTCACAGTCATCCTGAGACCAGGATGACAGCATGAACATGTGACACCCTGCTCAACAACACAGACATCAATCATGCTGAGGGCCAGCATTAGGTAAATACCAGTATATTTATCAGCTTGTGGCCTTGCTGTCACCTCATTCCTTAGCAAGTGCTAAGCCAGTTATATGAAACCTGCCTTCAGCAGGGGTGGGGACTGATCACTGGTTACCCAGAATTAGCATGCAAAAGAAGCCAGCAGAGGAGCTGGGGAGGTGAGAGGGTAAATCGGGAAGCAGGTTGCATGGGGTTCAGGCTCACCTCAGTAAGAAGCTAAAGTTGGGAGAGGAGACCATCGTAGGCTTTAATTTCAGAAGTGTCATCTCTGTAGCTGGTGGTAATAGCCTCAATAAGCTGCAGTGTGTTAGCATGTACAGAAAGTGGCTGTCCTGGGATTTGGCAAGTGTGAGGTATTTGCCATGTGTCATGCAACCTGAGTTCCATCCCTGGGGATCCACAAGGTGGAAGGAGAAAAGAAACTCCCAGAAATTGTCCTCTGTCCTCCATACAAATGCACACAAGATAAGTAGCATTGTTTGTTTGTTTGTTTGAAGTTTCCAGGCTGGGGAGATGGCTCAGCGGGTAACCCACTCTCTGTGTAGAAACAATGCCCTGCATCCAGGTCCTCAGAAGCCATACCAAAGCAGGTGAGGTAGTGCGCACATTCACAAAGCAGGAGCTTCAAACAAGAAATGGGAGGCCAGGCAGCATAGCCTATGCAGTAGTGAGTGTCTAGAGAGGTCGTGTTTCATACGAGGTGTGCACCAGAGCACATATTTGCTTATAGTCACTGCCCCCCTTTCCCTCCACATACACACAATTTGAAAGCAAGTGAGCTCTCATTTATTATACAATGTCCTGCTGGACACATGGGTGGCAGAGACTCAATGTGGATGTCTATTATGTAGGAGAGACAGGGAGGAGAGTAAGGGAGGACAGCCAAGTGCATGATGGAATAAAGAAAGGAACAGTAATTCCTAAAAAAACAAAACAAAACAAAAAAAAAACAAAAAAACAAAAAAACCAAAAACCTAACCCCTGAAACATCCCTGCCCTGAATTCATGCTCAACTATCGCCCTTTTCCTCAGAAGTATTTTAAAGAACATCACTGAAGACGTGAAGACGTGCATGTTGTGTAAGCAAATGGCCTTACGGGCATTTGGTAGACTAAATGCCCGTAAGGCCTCCAAATGTACTAGAAGGTTACAGAACTGGGCTGGGGTAGTACCTTAGCCTTAGAGAATTTGCTCAACATCTGCAAGGCCCTGTGCTCAAGCCCAACCCTACTAAAAGAGAAGAACTTACACTTCTCAGCAGGTTACAGACATGGCTGCTGAGTGGGCAGCCATGTTCACAGTTCCTACACACTACCTGAAAACCTTCATTGTGTGTCCTTGGGATCCTGTGCTGGTTAGCTTTTGTCAACTTGACACAAACCAGGGTGACACAGGAAGAAGGAGTCTCTGCTGAGAAATGATCTCTACTAGACTAGCCAGTGGGCACATCTCACTGGACTACTGACTGGTGTGAGCCCAGTCCACTGTGGGTAGCACCACCCCTAGGCAAATCAAGAGAAGCAAGCCAGTGTACAGAGTTCCTTCACAGTCTCCATTTCACAGCCCGCCTCCATGTTCTTGCCTTGACTGCCAGCTTTGTCTTCTCTCTATGATGAACTTCAATACACAAACCCTTCCTCAAACTGCCGTGGTGTTTATCACAGTAACTGAAAGCAAGTTAGGACAGATCCCCATTTGACGGATGAGAAAACTGAGGAATAGCAGGCATGGTTTTAGCTAAGTCAGAGTAAGGGTAAAAGCGCGAGGCTGCTTCTAGATGCCACAGTGCCAGTCTCTACGCTTATAGTCCAATCAAATCTAGGATTCATCCTGAAGGCACCGCCCCACATCCTTGAAACATGCAGTGCATTCTCTTCCTCCTCAGTTCACTTTCCAAGTGCCTTCTGTGTTTGGAAGCTGAACTGGGGCCTACTGAAGCCACGACGTCTTTGAGTAGGCTCCTGATGATCTGTGGGGGCAAACATCTGATCTCCACAGGGAAGAGAGTAATTAATGCTATGACACGGTCCTGAAGTTAGGATTCTGGTGGCTCCCACTGAGCTTGACTCAGAAGGACTCGGACTCCTATAGAATCTCAATATGTACTAATGAAGCAAAGTCAACGAGACCAGGCTGAGAGTGGATAGTCTGCTCTTGATTCGGGAGGAAACAGTGAGCCAAAGGTCAAAGCTCCTTTGGCAAAAGGAAACAATAGCCAGCACTGCAGGGGGAAAGATGGTAGAGATGACCATAATACTCCTCATCCCACTTCCTGTGTTGAATTACTGCTGGGTACCTTGTTGCTAAGGGTTGTCATGTCCTGTCCATAAGGAAGACATTGTTATTCTCTTGGGAGCAAGGTGGCAATGGAGGTTCAGGACTGCCTCTTGCCCCACCAAGTTTGCAGAAAGGTGAGTAGTAGTCTCCAAACCTTTGATACTCACCCCACCCCAGAAGGACGCCATGGTGGCTTCTCGGTTTCAATAAGAGATGAGGAATGCATGTGAGTATAGCTGTTCTTGGAGAAGCAGACAAGCCACAAAAGAACATCACTTTGAGGCAAAAAAAAAAAAAAAAAAAAAAAGGCTCAATTTTACTCATCAAAAAGGCAGACAGGGTGGGGGTGGGGTACACACTGTGACTCTCAAAAGACTTTGCTGGGAACAGTCAAAACACTCCTAAGTTGCAATCTATGAGATATTTTTGTTACATGTTATTATTGGTGAGGGCTGAATATAGCCCTGATAATTTTTCAGTTCAATGAACAGAGAGACGAGGAGCCAGGGAAGCAGGAGGAACTGAGGTATTTCAGGAGTTGGACCCTTCTAAAAATAGGGCCATGCTTGACAACGGTGGGAGCTCTGAACATGCCTCCCCTTCTCCTCCTCTACCTGCGATGTCGGCTTTGATGTCTACTCCTTTCTGTCCAGCTTGCCTGTCTTCTCAATAGCCTCTGGATGAACTGAGTGTGTTAGCCATGGATGACTCTATGCTCTCCTCTAAATGCATTTGTGTCCTAAGGTATCCCAAGTTTGTTCAAGCATTTGCCTCTGCTTCAAAAGGCCATTCCAATCCTCCTATGGTTGGAAGATTAATTTATTTTCCTCCTCAGTGTCCCTGAGGTGGTACCTACTTGTGTACTAGGCCCCTTCTTCATTTGAATGAACTGTTCTCTTCCTCTCTATTGCCCTGGGAAACTACTGCAAGTGATCCTGGTACTCTATTCATCTGTACATGGCTGTGCAGGACCTTGAGTACCAGTGCCATGGGTGAAGTCCAGTTTATCTTTGACATGGTGGTGACTGATGAATGACGAAGCATGTTTGTTACATGGCTCTGTAAAGGGATTTGGAACATCTCTTGGAGGTGCCTCATAGACCAAAGCAATGACCTAGGCCAGGGACTGTCTTTTGCACACACACCCCATCCACATGTAGAAGCACACACTCGTAACAAGTCTCTCAAGGATCTGGCTAGAAAACCGACACAGACTATGACGATGTGGATTCCAACAGCTAGCTCCCAAGTCCATTGAATTAAAGTCTCCTGCCTTTCGTCTGAATGAGTCAGAAGAGCTTTGTTCAAGGAACCAAACGTGACCAAGTAAGATACTTGCCCAGAGTGTTGGTGGTAGTGTTCTCGTTCCCCCCCCCCCCCCCCCCCTCCCCCTCTCTCTCTCTCTCTCTCTCTCTCTCTCTCTCTCTCTCTCTCTCTCTCTCTCTCTCTCTCTGTGTATGTATGTGTGTGCGTATACCGATATATTTATAAGCAACTTGAACATTTAGCAAAGACTTCTCTTCATCCCTGTACTTGTGCAATTCTTTAAAATTCCTTTAAAAACTCAGAAAAAAAAGTGTGTTAAATTCAAATTGTGGCTCTCCCGTGGAAGTATGTGAAGTATGCCAACAAAGGTTGAGGCCAGTAATTATGTTGCAGCCGAGCTCTTGTTCATGATTCTCATGCAAAGCGCTGCCTGATCCCAATTAGCACCGGCTTGTTTTTGCCTTTCTTGGTGTGCTGCCTCCTGCCCACCTTCCTGGGACTCCTCCCTGTGGGTTATTTGTTCAGACGCAGTTCCAGACACACCACTGTGATTTCCTTTTTAATAAACACGATCCAGTGAGGAACGGAAGACAATGAGAGGCACCTGCGCTTCTATTCTAACTTCTTGTTCCGCCCACAAGCTGAGTGGGGCTGTGAATAAGTGAGAAGCGCCAGTCTAAGAATAGTAACAGCGCTTTCCCATAAACACACGGCCATAAAACTTCTGCTGCCACCATTGTCGGAAACTTGGTAGGAATGTCACTCTGAGGGCCAAATAAAAGTTTGCTGTCCGTGACCCAGCCAGTGACTGAGGACAGTCCCCATTCCATGCTGGGAAAAAAAAAAAAAAAGCTGGGCATTCCTGAAATTGTGGGGAGTACTAATTAATATCAGACCGGGAAGAGCCAGAGCAATGGCAGAAAGAAAAAAGAAAAAAAGGTCATGGGCTGTGGAGTCAGAAAACACAAATTTAGGTTTGTCTTAGTGCAAGAAATATGTTTTAAAGTGGGGCAGGGGGAGATGTCAAGCATGGGAACCTGAATGTGGATTTGCAGAACCCACAGAAAGGCCTGGGTGCAGCAGCGTGTTCCTGCGATCCCAGCATAGCAGAGGCAGAGACTGGAGGGTAACAGGAGGGGGGACGTGCCGCTGTTCAGTCAGCCTGCATGAATACAGTGAGAGATGCTAGCTATGGTCATCATGTTAGTCACTAGTGTTCTACAGAGAGATATTATCTACAAGGAGGAAGCCTAGAGGTGAGGAGCATCCTTACCCTGGCCAAGGGACGGAGGAGGGAGCAGATCTAGGGAGAACACACACGCACACTGTTAGTCTGTTAGTCTCATGGGGGAAATTGAGTCATGTCTCTGCTTTGCTGTTTCTTGGGGGCTTTGGAGGGGTGGGGACATACATTTGACATACCATTTGCTGTTTGCAACATTAGAAGTGTCCGTGTGAGCTTCTACGTGCGTGACCACCACCGTTACTTCCAAGTCCGTTTGTCACCCCTAGTGGAACAGCAACCACATTGGTCTTGCTGGCTCCGAGGTCTCTTATGAAGGGGGATCATTGCCTAGCTTTCTAGTGGGGTCTCTGTTTCAGTCCGCATTATTGCCCCTCTCACCAATCCGCTCAACACAGCTCAAGGGTGATTCTTTGGAGAAAGGAATAAGTTTTAGGAGCTTCTCTGAAAGGAAGCCTTCCTACATCAGCATGTAGGATGTGGCCACATGCTAACCCTCAGGCGTCCTCTACGCCCCCACTCACATCTACTATGTTGCAGCTGCCTCCTCTTCAAGCATGCCATGCAGGCTCTGGCCGGAGGGTCTTTGCACTTGCTATTTCTTCCATCTGAACGCTCTGCCGGTGACATCACTCCCTTCAGGCCTGCGTTGAAATGCCACCATTCCAGAGAGCCCCTGTCTTGAAAACTCCCTGTCAAATGGCACACCTGAGGCTTCTCATTTTCTTTCCTTCTTTTTTTTTTTTTAATTTTTATTTTTTACATACTTTTTTCTTTTTAAAAAAATTACATATTTTCTTTATTTACATTTTAAATGTTATCCCCTTTCCTGGTTTCCCCTCTGAAAGCCTCCTATTCCTTCCCCCACTCCCCCTGCTCACCAACTCACCCTCTCCTGCTTTCTGGCCCTGGCATTCCCCTATACTGGGGCATAGAACCTTCACGGGACCAAGGCTTCTCCTCCCATTGATGACCGACAAGGCCATCCTCTGTTACATATGTAGCTGGAGCCATGGGTCCCACCATGTGTACTCTTTGGTTGGTAATTTAGTCCCTGGGAGCTCTGGGGGTACTGGTTAGTTCATATTGTTGTCCCACCTATGGAACTGCAAACCCCTTCAGCTCCTTGGGTCCTTTTGCCTTCTCATTTTCTACACTCAGCTTTTCTCCCACGGTATTTATGAACATCTGTCCCAGCTGTCAACAGGATGACCTGCCTTTGTCATACCCAGCTGCCTTGGCCCTGCTTAGGACCAAGAACTGGCTCCCCTTTGCCAGCTGGCACCATGACAAACTTAGCCAGTAGAGGGCACTAGAGGGACACTAGAGGCCTCGGGTTCTGGTGTGAGGTTCTCTGGAGGCATCTCCCTGTGGGTACCTTAATCCTGTCCCCCTAAACAGGAAACTGCCTAGCATACCAACCTTTCCTGGCAGATTCCTGGTAGCTTTCATGGTTGGGCATCTACAGAGTTATCCTTCCCTAGGACTAGAGAGCGGCTTCCTGGAGAGTCCTACCTTCATGGAACTTCAGCTGGAAGGAGTCACCACCCACCGGGTGGATCTCCTCCAGCCTTACTCCTAGGCACCCTTGCAGGACATCCTTCTAGCCTGAGCACACTGTCTCAGCACTCCCAGTGCCAGAGTCCTGGATTTGGAAAGAGTTCTCTGCCCCTTGGTAATTAAGGCCCTACTGTGGGTAATGTTTAACTTTGAACCTTTTCTGTTAAAAGAAATGTGAAGTTCTAGGCCCCTATCTGGTTCCTGGCTGACATGGTAAATGATATGTTGAACATAGAAGAGGATTTCAGTTGAAGAGGATTGTATTTGGTAATTAGCCATTTCATATAACAGCCTCACAGAATGCAAAAAAAAACAAAGCAAAACAAAAAACAAAACAAACTTGTTTTGTTTACTTACTGTGCCACCGAAGGCTAGGATGCATGCTCACTCTTACGAGCACTGAACAGTTTTTCGGAGGTTGGAAGGAAGTAGTAAAGTGAGAAAGAAAGGAAGGGGTGGGGGTGGGGAAACATAAAAGGGGCGTAGCATGGATGGATGGATGGATGGATGGATGGATGG
>JADRCD010237169.1:0-15860 GCA_019843815.1 Montemys delectorum | reverse complement strand
ACACACACACACACACACAGACACACACAGATATACAGACACACACACATAGACACAGACACACACAGACACACAAGCTCTAGGTCACAGGAGACCAAGGGGAGGGAGCTTGTTAGCTCTGTACCTCAGTTTTTTGTGTATAGATGGGGGCCTGGGCTCTATGACCTTAAACTCCGAATTAATGCTTATGATAAATGATCAATTATTTGGGGGATAGTGTACCTCAGGATGTGAAAAGAATGAGTTGCTGAAGGACCCTGTTTTGAGCTCTTAACCTCATGGAGATTAAAGATCCATGGCCACTGAGAGCTGCCCAGGGCTCCTTGTCTGTATGGGAGAGTTAGAGAGTGACTGGGCAGTTTAAGGCAGGAAGCCACAGGAGAGGCCACATCTGGGCATGTCTGGATCTGGGAGCTGAGGTCAGAGATGCACAGGAATAGCAGGCTCTTTCCTGCTTGGCTGGAGGACACACAAGTGTCCTGGCAGGCTGAGCTGGCACCTGAGGAGGCAGGCACAAGGTGGAGTGACTGATCTGAATCTCTCCTCTCAGTGTCCCTCTCCTCTGAGTGACTTGGCTGCCAGGCCTTGGACACGTGTGCCGGAGACACCCTGCTCCATGTGTAGCAGCCCTGGCCTCAGGTGGGTCACACCCTTCCTCTGAAGGCATACTGGACACACACTCCCATGGCCTGCCACCAGGATCCCCACACAGCAGGAACATGTGGCTTTGGGTAGAACTCTCAGCCATGCAGTCAGTGGAATGGGAAGATAAATAAGCCTGTGGTATCTTGGGAAGGCTTGTGTGTTGTGATGGTCACAGGACCTGGCTGTGCCTGGTGTGTTTCTTAAAGACCTGCCAGCCACAGCTCCTCCCTGGTCACAGGGCTTGCATGGCCACTGAGCCTGCTCATATCTCGTGCTCCTGCCCTCAGCCAGGCCTTTCTCATTGCCAATTTTGTTGTCTGAGGTTCTTCCTTTTTGCTTTCTCAGAAAAAGGCTATTTATTTTATTTTTATTTTATTTATTTATTTTGAGACAGGCTTTCTCTTTGTATCCTTGGCTGTCCTGAAACTCACTAAGAAGACTAGGCTGGCCTTGAACTCACAAAGGTTTGCCTGTTCTTGCCTCCTAGGTGCAGGATTAAAGGCATGCACCACCACACCCAGCTGAGGCTAGTCTTGTTGTAATCACAACTAGCCATACTCAGAGAGGCCATGCTGCTCACGGTGTCTTGATGGAGTACATGGCCTTGGGACCTCTGTGGCTTCATCTAGATTCTGAATTTTCCCGAGAATTTCCTGAGTCCTTTGGACTCCTGCCAGTATGTGCTATCTACTGTTACCTGACAAAGACCCACAGCGTGAAAGAGCCCAGCCCTGGTACCCATGCCATAGAGGGAAGAGCCTTGAAGGTCTGGATACCAGGCGAGAACATGAAAGACCGCCTTGAAAGCTGCTCCTGTAACATCGCGCCCACATTGATTTCTGTCCTCGTATCCCCCAGGGCAGGAGAGTGCCACTCTATCAAAGCAGGCACCCGTGTGTAGCCTAGAGACTGAACAACCCTGTGTGTATGGCTGTACCCAAGGCACATGGCTTGAAGGAACAGAAGGGAGGAGGCTGCCCACTGGGTGTGCCACAGTCCGAGGCCTTTCAGAAAGCCTAGCCTGAAGTAAGGCCTCACGCTTCTGTTCACTAAGCTGATGTAATTTTGCTTATCCTGACTCTGATGTTGGGAGTCTCATCAGAGCTCTAACATGCCTCCTGGGACGGTTGCCTAGCCAACCTGGCAGGGCCGAGGCCTCCCTCTAGGCTGGGTGCTGACGAGGCGCCTCATGAGGAGACAGGAAGAGGTGTAACTGCTGGAAACCACACACCATGCTTGAGCGACACACCCTTCCTCTCTGCTCAGGAAGGGGCCCTGAGAGGAGCCCACTCTTCTCCTGTGAGCCAGAGGGAGCACTCTCCCTAAGCTGGGTTCACTTGGAAGTCAGTTATGCCTGTGGGGAGCAGGCAGAGGGCCTGGATGCTTGGAGGGCCCAGGTTGGGATCTGGCGTCAGCATAGCCCAGCTCCCCATGGACCTCGTCTGGATCCTGTTCAGAATAGGTGTAGGTTTGAGGAGAACCACACACACACACAAGTGGGGGTTGGGGGGCAGGGCCTTGGCTAGGACCTCATGCGTTGGGTGTCTTTCTCAATTGCTTTCCTTCTTAGTTTTGAGATAGGGTCTCTCTAAATATGGAGCTCACTGATCTATCCAGACTGGCCAGCCAGCAAGCCCCAGGAGTCCTTCTGTCTTGTACTAGGATTACAAGCACAGATGGTCATGTTCAACTTTTGGCATCTGAACTCTGATCCTCGAGCTTGCATGGTAAACCCTCCACCACCTGAGCCATCTCCCATCACAAAAATACCTCAGAACTCCTGAGGCCTTGGAGGAGCAGGGCAGAGGAAGGAGGGAGGATGGCAGGATTCAAGGAGAACCTGACAATCTGAACAGTGTGGCTGTTACGTGCTTCAGACCACAGCCGTCCCTGACCACAGTCCCTGACCACAGAGACAAGGTCGAGATCACCCAGTGGCATATTACATGACACAGCTGAGGGCTCGCTGTCCTGTAGAGAGATCATGGTCTAAGGACTTCAGCTTAACCTTCTCAGTGCTACATTTAAACCCCCGTTCTCACCATGCAGAAGACAAACCAGCCCCAGGAAGACAATTCACCATTAAGAAACTGTTATAATTAAAAAAAAAAATCACAGCTGACAAGGATCCCACTTCTGTTCAACACAATGTTACAATGTTCACACTCCTTTTCCTGGATGACAGGCACCTGACAATCCCACAGCTTTCAACACAATGTTACAATGTTCACACTCCTTTTCACAGCCACCTATCATGTACCTAGGAACCTAGCTTCCCTGTGCACAGGGACAGCTTATGTTTGCTGGGTCAGCAGCTGGGGACCCCGAGTCACACCAGATTCCTATTCTTAGAAGGATAGTTAGATCCTGGGCTTGGGCGGGACTCAGCGTTCTTAACCTGGAAGAAACCACCCTGTGGCTGTAGCATCACCCATGCCTGGTAAGTGTGGGCGGACTCCTCCTGTCCCCACCCAGCGTCCAGCATCTCAGAACTCAGGGCAAGTCCCACGTAGAGGCCGGGTTGTGGACAGCAGGCTTGCTTCCTGACCATAACCTCCCAATCCCCGCCCCTACCCCTGGTCCATCACACCTCTTGACAGCTACAATAGGTAGCTGCTATGGAGTGCTCAGGGGAGGAGAGTCCTGCAGTGCTGAGGGCTCAGAGCAAGCCTCAGGATCCTGGCCCAGTGCTCTTGGCTGGAGAGGCAACACTCTGGCGGAAGTCCTTCCTCTCTTCCGTCCTCCCTTCAATGCACACAAGGCACTGGGATGTCTTGCAAATACTGGGAAGCCCACAGCTTTATCCTCAGCCTTCCCCCAACTGTGGCCACGCCCTGTACCCTTACTCTGCAGCGTGTGTGTGTGTGTGTGTGTGTGTGTGTGTGGTGTCGGAGTGAAAATGAGAAAGCCTGGCAGGCCCCGAGGAGCTCCCTGCCAACACTGACCTTTCCCCAGGCACGGTGACACCTGCCTTGCATGGGGCTGTACGGAAGAGCTCTGTAGTTTCCCACCCTAGCCTTGTACCCAGCCTGCAGAAGGGCTGGGGGAGCCAGGAAAGATAGGAACGCTTACGTTCCTCACCAAGGAAGAAGGCCTCACTCCTCCTAGAGAGTAGGAGAGAGCAGACAGTAGGCTTCTCCAGGAGTCACTCACTGCTCAGTAGCTGGCACTCACACTCACTTCTGAGAAGGAACAGAGGCACTCTGCAGAGCCCGTGATCTCCTAGTGGCCCCTCCTTCCCACCCCAGGGATGAAAGCAGAGATCCGTAGGGAGCTGTGTCAGTCAGGCCTCGCCACCTTGCTTGCAACTGTCTGAGCAGTGGTTGCGCCTTATGTGTACTTGGTTGCTGTGGGTCCTGGTAGGTCAGACAGGAAGCCGCACAAGAGCACAAGGAACCTAGGGTGGGGCAGCATGGCATTCGCGTAAGAGCTAACCCCGGATATTCAGTAGCTCCAAGGTTTGCCCAGGGTTAGGGTTAGGGTTAGCCCCGTACCAGAAAAGGAAACCTGCCCTGGAAAGCAAGGCCCAAAGCACCCTGGGTACCTGCTGTAGACTGGGATCCGCAGAAGAGATACATTCCGCTTGCTGGGTGGATGGCTGAGTCATCATCTGCTGAACTGCATGCCACCAAGGACCACGGACCCAACAGGAAGTTGGTGCAGCAAGCACCAGGGCCCCATGTGCGGCAACTGCACACTCAGAGACTAACAAACCAGGGCCCCTAAGGGACACCAGGGCGTGGTCTCTGGTGGGAGGGCTCAGCCACCCTGGGTATGTGGACAGTGTAGCTGCCTAGGAGACAGGAGTTTGGGGAGAGGGAGTCACAGTAGGGTAGAAGAGGCATCCTTTGTGTTCCTGCTTCCTGTCCACAGCACCCTCCCAGAAGGAGGGACGGACACTCTATCACTTGGAACTCTTTTTCAAGGTGGGAAGGGACCAGCTTCTAGGGAGTCTTAGTGATGTAGGAAGCCCTGTTTGGCTGTCACCTATCGGTCCTTCCCCACAGCCCCGGGACAGGTTCTGCTAACCACCTCCTGCTCGACACCGTGAGGGTCCTGGAAGCTCAGGCACGTGGCTGGAATCTAACCCAGGTCTGGCTGACTTCAAGCTGCGTTCTGAGGTTTCTGCCTGTCCAACAAAGAACCAGGTGACTTGGCAAGTGTAGACAAGGGTGTCCCAGGGAGACTGGGTCACAGGGGGAGCCTCGTGCTGTGGGAAGGTTTCCTGCTGCCCTGTGGTCCCTGCCACATCCTCGGGTCAGCTTTGAAACCCCAGCTTAGTTCAACCAGGCTGCCTGCAACCTGGGGAAAGCCCGAGTTCTCTGACTGGAGGAAAGACAGGAGTTGCCCAGAACGTGCAGCCTCCCACCACGCCGGCCAGCTGCCTGCACTGGACTAAGTCTCCAGCCTCAGCCCTAGCCTGCTCTTTAGATTCAGTTTCCAGAAGAGAGAGTATTCTTATCTTCATCACCAGTCCTAGGCTCTGCAGGCTCCCATGCACTGGACGGAAGGCACTACTGAGGGCCCCTGGGAAGGAAAATGTTTGGAGAGACGGACGGGGAAAGGAGAGGGAAAGGAAAAATGCCTTTGGATGTTCTGCAGGAAACCCAAATGTTGAGAAATGAACAAGCAGAAGAAGGAAGAAGAGAAAATCGAGAGACATCATGATGGAGAGAGATGGAGGAAGAAAGGGTCCTCGTATGGAACCCAGCCTAGTCCATGTACCCCAACTCCTATAATGTATTTACAGAATACGAAGGCTCACAGACATTCAACGGCACTCGAGGCCACTCAGCAGACCCAAGGTAAAGACCCAAGGGCCCACACCAGGCTCTGTCTTCCACACAGAGCACCTTTCCCTGCCCTGGAGCCACACTTGGACCTCTGGCTTTGGACGGGGGATCCCTTATCTGTGGTGCTCCTGTGTAGTGCTCCTCTCCATCCCAATATGGAAGACATCTGGAAACATGGGCTTTTCCCAGGGCTATAATAACTCGGATGGCTAGTACCAGATCTCAGGGGCAACAGATGAAGTCAAACATCACAGGTGAACTCCCAAGCCTCACCCGCTGCTCATGCCAAGGCATCCTCAGGCCTCCACCCCATTCCTGGCCCTTAAAAGTAAATCTCGGCTGACGCACATTTTTAATCCCAGCTCTCAGGAGGAAGAGGCAGGCGGATCTCTGGGAGTTCAAGGTGTGGTCTACATAGTGAATTCCATCCATGGCTACACAGTGAGAGTCTGTCTTAATAAAAAGTCAGTCTTGGTTCTGTAGCTATCTACCATGTCTTGTTACTTGAGTTGCTTTGACGCAGAGGGCATAGCTCAGTTGGTGGAAGCCCTGGGTGGCATCCCCAGCACTGCATAAACTGGGTATGGTGGAGCACACTTTATATCCCAGCACTCTGGAGGTAGAGGCAGGAGGTTCAAGAGTCCAAGGCCAGCTTGGGTTTTGTAGTGCGTTCCAGGTTAGCCTGGGCTACATGAGATCCTGTTTCTAACAAGCAAGCAAGTTACTTTGGACCAGGAAGGCAAGTCAGAAGGTCAGAAGGTCAGAAGGTCAGAAACACCCAACTTAAATTGCTGCCAATGGTAAAAAGATGCCTGCAGAAAGGGGAGGTATACCTGCTAGTGAGCAGAAAGGGGGGATAGCTGCTAACCATGCAGCTGACAAGGGGCCAGCGCCCTCACAATATGTAGAATCCTTAAGCAATAACCTGGCCAGAAAACAGACAAAGGCCTAGAAGATGCCCGAATGGTAACATGAACAAGATGCTGAGCAATACCTACACGTCAGTTAACCACGAGGAACTACTGCCTCACGCCTACCAGGATGGCCACCATCAGAAACCCAAGCGAGGCACAAACCCCTGTCCACTGCTGCTGAGTGGAACAACCTGGAGGTCCCTCAGAAACACGCACACACACATGCACATCTGCACATGACCCTGCAAGCCCACTTCTGGTATTTCTGCCCTTTGGATAAGTGTCCCTCAGTGGCACGGGTGTCGGTGGTGCTGTTGAGGGCCGCACGGGACCTTTTGGAGGCGGAGCCTTGCCAGAGGGAGAGCCACTGGGGTTGGGCCTTAAGGCTGTATAGCTCGGCCTCATTTCCTGTTCACACTCTGCTTCCTGAGTCCCAAGGCTGAGTGAGAACTGCCACACCCTACCCTGCCGCAGTACTTTACAGCCTGCAATGACATCATCCCCACCATGAGGGACCATGTCTCCTTAGAACTGTGAGCCAAAGAGTCCCTTCTCCCTTAAATTACTCGTGTCATAGTATTTTATACAGAAGGGAGAAGGCACACTCCCCTCCCCTCCCCCAGGGTGGAAAGCAGCTTCTTAAGGAAGTATTTGTATATTTGTGTTCACGAGAGCCTCGTCCACATGGAAGCAAGATGAATAATGAGTGGGCAAGCCAAATGTGGTCTAACCATAGAAAGGAATACTACTTGCTTACGAAGGGAAGAGAATATACACTTGTTACCACGGTGAGGGCTATAAGCCAGCCACAAAAACATAGTGTGAGTCCACGGATAGGAAATGCTTAGAGATAGGAGTTGGCTTGTAAGGGCAAACAGGAGGGTGTTTAGCAGCAGGGCTTCAGAGGTGGATGGTGGCGATGGCTTTGCTGGCCGCCACAGAGCTGCACACTTACAGTAGTGAGCTATAGGATATGTCATTTACAATGACAAAACTGGAAGCACACATTACGTATGCAACAAACATTTATAGAGTCCCACAGTCTGGCAGGTACGTCTGCTGACCAGACTAACCTATGATCTCCCATGTGGGAAGGCCTGGAACACGGCCTGCAGCTGAGTCCTGGTGTGTGTGGCTTCTGGTAAGACCTGTTCCTGATGGAAGGGGACATTCCAGGTACGGCTGCAGCGAATGTTGGGGTATCCCAGCAGGAAATGTTGGGGTGGGTATCCCATGCTGGGCCAAGCATGGGAGGTGTCACACAAAGGGCGAGGAACCATGTTACAGTGCACTGTCCCCACCATGTAACGAGTGCCCTGCTGATCTGGGAACCACCAAAACTCTTTTGCTAAGTGACACCATCATAGTGGTCCCCCTCCCCCCGTCCCCGTGTTCTAGTTTGGTTTCTATGATGAACACCATGACCCAAGGCGACCTGAGAAGGCATGGGTTTATTCAGTTACTGAGGGAAGCCAAAGAAGGGTTTCAAGTCCAGCGCCACGGAGGAGGCTATTTCTTACCTCGCCCTCTGGCGAGCTCAACTACCTTTCTTATACAGCCTAGGCCCGTCTCTCTAGGGATGGCACTGCTTACAGTAGGCAGGCCACTCCTACATCAACTAGCAAGCAAGATGACACCCCACAGACAAGACCACAGGCTGATATGATGGAGGCACTCCCAGGTGGTCAAGCTGACACTCAAGATTAGCCATCCCAACCTGGTTCTAGATTTTTTTTTTTTAGAAAATAGCAGACAAACCCGGTTCATCTCTGGGCCAGCACGGTGAGGGTGTACATCAGAGAAGATCCAAGAGAACCAGGCTCCTGGGACATGACTTTCTAATGTGAGGTGCTGGGAGTCTGGCACATATCTCTAGGGGTGCATTTTCCTTAACATGGTCCCCATACTGGTAGGTATCAACATTTCCTGCCCTGCTGGACCCAATGCAGGCTATCTACTGAACAGCAGAAAGGCTGACAAAGGTCCTTTTTGCATGTCCATTTCAAAATGGGCTTCTCTGTGCCTGCACCTGTTGGGCTCACTCGGGTCTCTTGAGACAGATGACAAATTGGGTCCCTCTGCTGTGTGACATTCTTTCCTGCATCTGAGGACATCTGGCACTGCTCT
This sequence comes from Montemys delectorum, assembly GCA_019843815.1. Lineage (NCBI taxonomy): Eukaryota > Metazoa > Chordata > Mammalia > Rodentia > Muridae > Montemys > Montemys delectorum. The sequence goes on along the minus strand of JADRCD010237169.1, from coordinate 7,381 downwards.
CCCCACCCTGTTCTGGAGAGAAATCTGTGGGCTTCTGATCCTCCCCCACAAGCGTCTGCCATTGGCTAATCCGTTTCTTTTTGGGCTGAGGCTATGGAACATGCTTTGTGTGGGCTGATACACTGAACCTTTCCCAAGCCTTAAAGGCAGGCCAGATGAGGGTGCCTAGTGCCCAAGGGTACTTGCTGGAGAACACAGAGCAGGAACACAACCATGGCGCATGGACACTTGCTTAGACAGTATTTGGTGTGGCTGGGTTTTGGAACATAAACACCCAGGCCACCCTCTTTCTAAAATGGCAATCACCCAGCGCTCAGGGCAGTGATATTTGTCTAGTCTATGTCTTTGTGGGGTGTCCTGGGTGGGGCTGGCAAACTGCTGCTGGCTGAGGCCCAGAACAAAACAGCCACTTGCCTTTGACATTTCCAAATGGCTGGTAGAACACCAAGGGGGGGCATCTATCGTAACTATTGGGTTGTATAAAGTTCAAATGTGTGTCTGTAAGTGAAATTTTATGACAGCCACACTTGCTTGTCTCAGCTTGGGTCTGTCACCACAAAATATTGGGGACAACTAGGCTTATATAATGGACATTTCCTTCTCATAGGTGTGGAGGCCACAAGGTTAAGGTCAGGCACTAGTTGACTCTTCTCAGCTCTGTGGCTGCAGGACCTCCTTTGTCCTGGGTTGTCATAGGCAGAGCAAGCTCTGGTGGCCTTGTAAAGACACAGACTTCAACAAGGGGCTCAATTCCTCAGGGCCCTATTTATTCTGATCCCCCCCCCCAACACCTTGCCTCTTCACACTGCAGGTAGGGCTTCAATGAGTGGCTTGGAGGGGATGGACACATTCAGCCTGTGTAGCTGTTTCTGTTGTCGGTGACTTTCAAACAGTGGCAGAGCAATTAGATGATTCTGGACTAATGAGCTCTGCGCATCTCAATAACCCATCCTCAGCCTGCCTACTGCTGGGTGCCGCACTGAATACACTGTCCACTGAACACACTATGAAGCTGAAAGTCTGTATGTAGACCCTTGCAAGTTAGTGACCATCTGCAGTCACGGAGACAGGATTGCCGGAGAGCTTAAGGAGTTTCGCAATCTGTTAGTTACAGAAAACAATCTGTAGATCCCTGGTCCTGAGACTAGAAAAAGGCTTTCTAGAAAGGCAGTGGCTAGGGAAGTGGCTTGGTCAATAAGATGCTTTCTGTGTAAATGTGGGGACCTGAATTTGGATCACCAGTCCCCAGGTAAGAGATTCATGCTTGTAATGTGTGCATACCCTCATACACATATTCACAACACACATACACACACATGAGAGAGAGACAGACAGGCAGACAAATAGACAGAGACGGGTAGATAAGAGACAAACACAGAGAGAGACAAAGACAAAGCTACAGATAGACACACTCATGAAGGGCTGTACCTCCTCTGCAGACACCAGGATTCCTAACCTGCTCTCCACACTCCCAACCCTTGTTACTCCTGGCCCTAGCCCCACATACCTGTCCTGATTTCTGGGATCTAGCTCCTGGCCCTGCCTGTGATCACAGAGGATAGAAGAGACACAGGTGCGTCTTCGCCCTGTCTCCGCGCATTCTTGGCCACCAGGTTCTGCTTCTCCTGTGCACTCGGCTGAATATGCAGTGTTTGCTGACTTTCCAGCCATTCTTGGTGCCCCACTGTGTCTTCCTCTTAGGAGGTCATAGCCTCTTCTCTCGGGGATTTGATTCACTAATCTACTTTAATATCCAGTACCGAAGGTGGACCCATTTCAGTGGTGGCGTGACAGGCAGCATGTAGCTTGTCCCCATTCAAAGCCTCACTCTGGAAGGAAGGCTACCCACAGAAGGCCTGTGCGATGCTGGGCTGGCTTCTGCTATGGTCTCCTGAAAGCATCTGCTTTCTTCATGGCCCTGTTGCCCCAGAGGACACTGGGAATATCACCATGGTCCAAGGTCTGACACAGTTCTATCACAGCACATAGAAGCTACAGATTGACCAGCTATCAGCACATGGCAGGGAAAGGGTCCCCGGAAGTGAGGTCCCTCCCCAGCCCCGGCCTTGTTCTGTCGGATGAGGGCCTATGGGATCCTGCTGGGACCCTGGGCATCCACGGGGGAGGGTCCTCTTTGCTGTAACAGTTGAGGTTGTCCAACTGTACATGAGAGCTGGAAAGACAGTACACACCCCTCAGTATGGAGCAATCTGAGGCTGCTCCTGTGACTGTCCTGCAGAAGGGCGCTCCTTGCATAAGAGAAACCTGATTGCTGCAGATATCCCTAAAGCCAGAGCCAACACCTGCATGCTAAGCGCCACGCCCAACACCACAACCGTGGTCCTCATGAGCACATGGAGCCTTCCCTAGGTTTCTGAGACTATGAGAAGAACACTTCTGGGGCTGGGGAAGATGGCTCACTCAGTTTCCTGCCATGAAACCGTAAGGACTTGAATTTGGATCCCCAAAAGTTGGGTGTGCATCTATGTTCAGCAAGAGACCCTGTTTCTGATGATGATGATGATGATGATGATGATGATGATGATGATGATACGAAGGTGGACAGTAGCTAAGGAAGACCCTTGATATGGGCTTCTGGCCTCTATATGCGCAACCACACATGTGTACTTGTATTAACCCCCCCCCCCCCACACACACACAATGAGTTAAACATGGGCCTCTGGCATGAAGAGTAGAAAACTCTGCAGTTCAGGGTAGAGTTCCAACACTTCTAAGGCTTTGCTGTTTGCCAGTCTCTGGGGAACAAAAGCAACCAGAGACTGTATGTAATGGAAAAAAACGAGGCCATGTGCCAATAAAACTTTGAGGAAAACAAATGATAGTGGGCCAGACTGGGCTGTCATCTGCAGACTGCTGGTTTCTATATCTATCAAGCTGGGCGTGGTGACACAGCTTTAACCCCAGCACTCAGGAGACAGAAGCAGGTAGACCTCTGTGAGTTCAAGGCCAGCCTGGTCTACAGAGTGAGCTCCGGTACAGCCAGGGCTACACAGAGAAACCCTGTCTCAAAACCACAAAAAAGCCAACCAAACAATCCCCAAACTGCCAGGCAACGCCCACTATGATGTAATCAAGGCAGATGGATAGATTACGTTCACCGTGCATGCTGCTCTGAGCGCCGTGCGGCTGGGGACTGCATAGGTGGCCAGTCTTTCTGTGGGGGGACATTCTAAGTCTGGAAAGAGAACCCTTCCAGGAGAAAGGATCCTGGCAAGATAACCGCCCTCCATGCTGGTGGCTAAGACTCTGCCCTCCTTGCTTAGCAGGGTCCGGGGTCGAGGACGGGTGGGTCGGCAGAGCATCCGTCCCTGAGTCCTTTTGCCGTCAATGCCATCAATGCCAGTCTATTAGAGGACTGTGGTTCTGATTAATCTCTTCTGGAGTGTACGCCGTAGTCTTGGCGGCCTCCCTGTGTGACACTGCTCTTCGGCAGAGGCTCAGAGCTGAGGACATCTGGCCGCGCGACGCAGGCTGCTGCCTTTGATACGACACTATTTTTGGGGACTCTTTTTGCCTCATTTATTTTTGATTTGAGTTGCTCACACAGTGTGTTCTCTTTCTCCCTCTCTCTCCTCTCTCGCACTGAGTTAAATGCGTGCAGTATTTTTAAACCCTGCTCCTGTCACCTCGTGATTAGCGGAGATGAGCCATGTACCCGGGCAGTCCTGGCCAAGGAGCGGCCCTTGATTTTGGGAGGTCTCACTCTCCTGAGTGGGGTAGCTTAGTCCTGAGGTGAGCAGGCTGGTTTTTATGGACCAAGGGCCTGCACTGAAAGCCAGACTGTGAGTGGCCGGGGTCCAGGGACATGTAGGAGGTATTCCCTGAGTACCACAGTCGAAGGGCTGAGAGGCATCTTCCAAACGGCAGCCCTGGACCGGATCCCTGGAGGGATGGGTGCCAGCGCAGTTGGTGACCTGGCAAGGCCTGGATATATTCCACAGGAATTCCTACCTTTGATTGTGGCCCCCCAGCCACCAGGTTGTTACTATCCTTAGCTATAGAAGACAGATATGGAACTGAGTTTTCAAGAGGCAAAGCTAGCTTGCCTCTGGCGCTGGGTGAATAGCATTTCTAGACATCTATCCTCACAATTAGAGTTCTGGCCATCCCCAGCAGAACGTTCTAGTCACAAAGGAGCCCAAGGCCAAGCATTGCTCGGGGGTGGGGGGTGGGGAGAAGCAGAGGTGAGCATGGGCTGATGAACTTGGGATGCTGGGGCCTGAGTTGGCTGATGGGTCAATGTGGGGGTCTGACGGAAGACAAGAGAGCAGGTGGGGCCCAGGGTTTTAGAGATAAGGGGTTCCCAATTAGTGGTGTCTATGTCTAGCCTGAGTGCTCCTTGGACATCTGGGAGGGAGTGTGTCCCAAGTGATGGGACTTTCCTCTCTTATGCCGCTGCAGGGTCTTTGCAGGTGTGATTCCCTTGGGGTGTTCCTCCTAGGGTCCCCCTCACCCACTGATACCTGTCAAGGGGGCTCTGTGTGTTGTACCATGTCACATGTTTTCTGTCAAGCATGGACCTCGGCCTATGAATACTGCTCATCTGAGTGTCCACTCTGAGACTGGGAAAACCCAGAGGATGACCACAGGGTGTGTCTCATTTCCTGCTGAGCTCCTTGAGACTCAGGACAGGGCCTGAAGCCTGGTCAGTGTCCGGCATACCACGGCCCAATGTGTGTAGTGCGTCACCTCGTAGCACGGCCCAATGCGTGCAGTGTGCTACCTCATAACATGGCTAATTACATGCAGTGTGCCACCGTGCCCAATGTGTGCAGTGTGCCCCTCATACCGCGGCCCAATGCATGCGGTGTGCCACCGTGCCCAGTGTGTGCCCTGTGCCACCTTGCTGTGGACAAGCAGCTCTTTGCTTACAGATAACAGAGATGTCAGCGTGGGACCCCTGACAAGCAGAATGGAGGAAGCAGAGCCATGGGAGGTCATGTTCAGTCGCCCCCTTGGAGAGGCAGGGTGTCCTGCGGCATCTGCTGTCTCCTTTGAGGAGCTTCTCCATGGGGTAGCAGCAAGGGCCAGGCTTTAAGGCTCTGTTTCAACCAGATCTACAGTCCTGGAGTGAGGTGACATTGGTTTCTGAAACATGCATGGTGTGCCAGGGTTCCAGAGGCACATGCAAACACACATGCACACACACGCACAAACACACGCACATACACATACACAGACATGTACACACACGCATGAACACACACACATACACATACCCACACACATGCCCCACCACTACTACCATGATCATCTCTGACACCCCCACTATTCCCCCTACTACGGTAGTCTGTACCACCTCTGTCATCACCACTTCTGCAACCATCTCACCTCCACTGTGCCCCCTTCATCTCCTCCATCAGCACCATCTCCACCACGACCATCCTTCACCATCAGTACCATCTCCACCACGACCATCCTCCACCATCAGCACCATCTCCACCACGACCATCCTCCACCATCAGCACCATCTCCAGCTCCACTTCCACCATCAGCACCATTTCCACCTCCACCTCCACCATCAGCACCATCTCCACCACGACCATCTTCACACCCACACAACTCTCTCCACTACCACTATCACGATGACACCCATCACTATCATCTCTACCGTGACCTCCTCACTGCGACTATCTGCACTACCTCTATCATAACAGTGTCCTTCACCGTCTCCATCATGACCACGCCTACCCCTTCCCCGCCAATCTCCATCTCCACCATCTATATAATTATGTTCACCACCACAGCCATCTCTGCCACCTTTATCGCCACTACTGCCATCACTACTACCTTACCCATGATCATCCCCACCGCTATCACCCTGACCTCCATCATCCCCACCGCGATCATCCTTGACCTCCATCATCCCCACCGCGATCATCCCTGACCTCCATCATCTCCACTTCCATCACCCTGACCTCCATCATCCCCACCGCCATCACCCTGACCTCCATCATCCCCACCGCCATCACCCTGACCTCCATCATCCCCACCGCCATCATCACAGTCACTTCTGCAACCTCTACCAACACCCTCTCTACCTCTACCACCTCCACCGTGAGAATCTCTATTACCACCCCCACTTCTTCCACCTGAGCTATGACCACCTCCACAACCTCTAGCACACCGCCATTTCTACACCTACAATCCTCACATCCATACCATCTCCTCTATCATTTCCATCGCCACATCTGCCGCCTCCAACATGACCACCTCTACCATCACACCGAACACCATGATCCTCTCCATGACCATGACTATCTCTAAGACCTTCGCCACCTCAGCCCTCCCGTTTCCAGTACAAACATCCCCACCACCTCTACCACCATCATCAATTCCACCATTCCTACTGCATCACCACCTCCTCTACTACCAATCTCTCTTCCTTGACGCGGCCATCTCTACCATCCCCATCTTACCTCTGCTCCTACCCCACCCCATTTCTAATGTCTGCACCCTAACTCTCATCCCTCTCTACTTCCACCATTTCTACTTCTGCCAGTTCTACCCCTACCACTCCAGGTCGGCTTCCATTCTCCCAAGAACTCCTGCGTTTAGTGGTCTGCTCCTGGACTCCTCCCCCGAGTGGTTCCCGGGACAGTTCTGCTGCTCTAGCTTCAGCTCTTGCCGTCAGAGCCGGGGCCTGGGGTTGAACCAGCAGCCCTCCCTTCTACTATACGCTCCAGCTGTTGGCTTGTCTTCAAGCTGTCCCAGGAACACTCCATGCCAGAGCTGCCTCTCCCAGCTTTGGGACCTACTGTTTGTACCACGGTTTCTGTTTGTCACCAGACACCAGTGTCCTTTTCTCAACGCCAGATCTCTCCTGTTATGCCTTAATTGCTAGTCTTACTCAAAGCCCTGAAGTGGTTGCCTAATGTCTTCAGTCTCAGGCCGAGTCCTAGCTTAACATTTTGTACCATTGGCCTTTCCAGTTCTCACCCTCCTTCCCATTCTGCACAGCTGCTTGCTTCTTCTCTTGCACGTCCATCCTAGGCATAAGTATGTACTGATTCCCTCTCTCGTTCTTATGCCTACAGCATCCCTGATCCTTGCTCCTGGTGCTGGGAGGGACCATCTGCCCAGGTCCGGATGGGCTCTCTCTCTCATTATTCCTGGTGGTCTCCCTGGAGTGGGCAGCAACGTGGAGAGGGCTGCACCTTCCATTCCTAATGCTCTGTCTACTTGATTCTTCAGAAAGGCATCCCGTATGACCAAGAGCTGGGGCAGGCATCCCCACGGCAAAGTTAGCACTACTCATGAGCTTCTGGACATTCTGTACCAGATCTTTGTGTTGCATTCTGAAGAACGCTCTCTACAGCTTTCCTGTTTAAGTCATTGATACTGAAATGCTAGCCCAGTT
>JADRCD010237166.1:12519-28819 GCA_019843815.1 Montemys delectorum | reverse complement strand
TTGTATGTTCATGGGCATCTCTTTCTTTAGGTTAGGGAAATTTTCTTATACAAATTTTGTTAAAGATATTTACTGGCCCATTACATTGGGAGTCTTCACTCTCTCCTATACCTATTATCCTTAGGTTTTGTCTTATAATTGCGTCCTGGATTTCCTGGATGTTTTGGGTTAGGAGCTTTTTGCTTTTTGCATTTTCTTTGACTGTTGTGTCAATGTTTTCTATGGTGTCTTCTGCCCCTGAGATTCTCTCTTCTATCTCTTGTATTCTGTTGGTGATGCTTGCATCTATGACTCCTGATTTCTTTCCTAGGTTTTGTATCTCCAGGGTTGTCTCTCTTTCTGATTTCTTTATTGTTTCTTTTTCCATTTTTAGATTCTAGATGATTTTGCTCATTTCCTTCACCTGTTTGATTGTGTTTTCCTGTAGTTCTTTAAGATATTTTTTTCTTTCCTCTTTAAGAACTTCTAGCTCTTTACCTGTGTTCTCCTGTATTTCTTTGAGGGTGCTATTTATGTCTTTCTTAAGGTCCTGTATCATCACCATGATAAGTGATTTTAGATCTGAATCTTGCGTTTCAGGTATGATGGTGTGTCCAGGACTTGCTATGGTAGGAGAATTGGGTTCTGATGATGCCAAATAACCTTGGTTTGTGTTGTTTATTTTCTTACACTTGCCCCCTGCCATCTGGTTATCTCTAGTGCTACCTGCCCTTGCTAACTCTGACTAGAGTCAGTCCTTCCTGTGATCCTGGTTGTATCAGAACTCCTCAGAGTCAGGCAATCTCTATGACCCTGTGATTCTGGTATCCTGTGACTCTAGGCTTGTTAGAGCACCTGAGAGTGCAGCAGCTTCCTCTGGGTGTTGTAGGACTGGCTGCGGAACCTGAGCCCAAGGTCGGCTCAGGACACCAGCCCAGAGAGACTGGAAGGAACCCGAACTACTCTGCTGGTGGAGTTCCTGTGTGCCTGGTCCCACAGGTCCCAGTTACTCTAGGTGTTGGGACAGATGTTGAGTCTTCCTCACCTCTGATCCTGAGTGTTTCAGAGTGCCTGGGAGTGGAGCTTCCTCTGGGTGTTGTGAGACTGCCTGTAGAGCTTGTGCCCAAGGTCCGCTCAGGACACTAGCCCAGAGAGACCGGAAGGAACTGATTTTTAATATTTTAAAAGAAATAGATTAAATCCTTAGCTTGATACTAGAACATGATATGATATACTTTCAACTCCAGAACTTGGGTAACTATGGCAGAAGATTCATAAATATGAGACCAGCCAGAGCCATTTAGCAGGTGACAGAACAGTTTGGGTGACATAACAGGATTCTCCCTCAACTAACTAAAATAAATAAATAAATAAATAAATAAATAAATAAATAAATAAATGCAAAGCTTCTTCTTTGATCATTTGGAGCAAGTTTCTTGCCATAGCTCTGATTCAATTTCTTCTGGCCAAGGTAGCCATGGTGGACATGATTTGAAATATGTGGCATGTAAAAAAAGAATGTAGAGAAATGAGGATGGAGAGTGTCCTAAATGCTCACAAATGTGTATAGCACATAGCAAAGTTTTCCCTGGTCTATTCATTTGCTCTTATGTTGAGCATCTAACTGATTAAATACAGAAAAAAAAATGAAAAGCATGTTAGCTGCCACTGATAAGTAAATAGTGTGTGTGCGTGTGTGTGTGTGTGTGTGTGTGTGTGTGTTTATTTAAATCCATATCTATCAGAGAAGTTTCCTTTCTCTTTTTTGCATTAGAAAATGAAGGCATTGCTGTAGGGATAGTCTGGAAAATAATAATAATTTAAAAACAAACAATTCACTTTATAAAGACTAGTACATGGAAAAAGTTCCAATTCAGATTTCATTGCGTGACACCAACATGGAAAAACCACGTAGACTTTAGCAGCCTCTGAAAAGTGTTTGAGCTAGCACTTATTTAAATTTTAGTTTTAGTTTACAGAGCATAGCCCATCTTCATTGTAACAGCAGTGTCCATGGACTAATCACTGAGCTCCTCTTTCATAACAAATGCCCAAATGATTCACTTCTCAGTGAATTAAGAGAGGAAACATGGATGAGACAACCTAAACTCCAGGGACATGTGAAAAACCATGGGTTGTCAGCACCACAGTAGTCCTTCTTACATGTGATATCTTCTTGAGCATTTGCATAAGTTTGAAAGGTTCTCCAGAATGAAATCTGAACTATTGCCAATTGCCGCCTCCCTAGGACTCTTTCAGAGGAATTAGCAACCTGTTTGCCAAACCCAGCATCAGTATCTTGAAAACTCATTTTTCTTTGCCATTAAAAAAAAATTGTCTTTAGTCAGCCACACCGAGTCATTATCAGATGGAATACAAATGATGGCTATTCACACATAGCCACATAACTCTACCTCCAGATACAACAGATTCCATCCCCTGAACAGTTTAGATGTTTGGCTGAATTAGCATAGGAGTCGCCCCTCATGGGGCCTGAGGTAGCACTTCATTTTTCCATTGATTTCTGATTCTATGTTGATTGTTTAAGAATCACCTTAAATTGCTTAGGAGAAATTGACAACTGGCAGTTTAGCATAGTTCTCAAGGAATAGCATTAAAATGGTAGGATTCACAAACTGCCTTTTCATTCCAGCTAGGGGTGTATGCTTCTTCATCTAAGACCATCTTTGGAGTAAATGGGACAGATGAACCAAGCCTGGTGGCACCTGACCCTTTGTTTCAACAGCCAGGAGACAAAGACAGCTGGGTCTTTGTACAGGTGCAGCCAGCCTATTGCATACAGTGAGTTCCAGACCACCAGGAATTCGTAGCCATATAGTCTCTAAACGGGAAGGCATGCAACAGGAAAATTGTTAAATCTTGGTGGGAAACACCACAGGAAAATACAACTTGAATTGACCTTGACATATGTGTCGGTGTGTCTCTGGGCAGTAACTATGTGCATCGAGTGCAAAGCTGAGAAGTCTATTCTATCTTCCTAGCATGGATTCAGATGATTTCTAGGTAGCAATGGGCACCGGTTGCCAATTCATCCCTCATGACCGTTTCTGAATAAACTCTAGGAAAAGCAAATCCTCCTTGGATTAAGAAGACCCCCAGCAAACATTCACTGTATTTCTAAATTGTTATTACTGATGTTATTTCAGTTTCCTCTCTTGAAATCTGAATTGTGACAATAGAATGTTCCAGACAGGTAAAGTAAGCAGAAGTAATGTGACTGACTATGTCTCAAGTGAAAGACTTGCAAGTATAGATGGTCTTCAATTTTAGGCCTCTGTGAACTAATTCTCTACATTTCCCACTCTTGAATGCCCTTTTGGGGATCCAGGGAAATCCTTGTCACACTGTTAAGCACAGATTAAAGCTTGACCTAGACCAGATGAATTCTTTAACATTATTTATCTTTACTTTTTATTAAATTTCAAGGATCGGTATTCTACAATACTATCATTTTCTTTGTTATCATCTCATCTGCCTTTATTTTGTCTATGATTTGACCTTTGTCAAACACAAACAGTTGTTAACTATTTCAAATTAAAATCAACTGTGGAAGAAGGGCAGGGACAGTTCTTGAGAAGTGCTATGTTAGGCGATGCGTTTGTATATTTCTCTGTCTCCTACCCTCCAGTTTCCCTTTATATTCCATCCTATTCTCAAAGCATCTGCTGTCCCCTTCTGTGAACCTTGGGGATGCAAATCATGTCTTTTACACAAGAAAGTGGAAGTAGTTAAAGAAGGAACTGGAACCTAGAAGCCAATCAAATAAATATGCACAAGACATATTGATTAATGGTTATAAAAAAGGATGTAATGACTCAGAACACTGAGTCAGTGAGGGATAGAAGTGTCCATTATAATAAACATCCAAGGTAAGTGCATGGCAGATGAATGGTCCTGGCTAATCTGTCTTTGTAGTAGAAGTGAGAAACTGAAGATAGATAGACATGGCCCCCTCCAATAGATAGACATGGCCCCCAGTTGAGGAATGGTGCCATCTACCCATATTTTTTGACCCAGAATTTTTTGACCCAGAATTGTTCCTGTCTAAAGGAAGTGTGGGGACAAAATGGAGCAAAGACTGAAGGAAAGGCCATCCAGTGACATGCTCAACTTGGGATCCATCCCATGAGCAGGCACCAAACCTGACATTATTACTGATGCCATGTTGTGCTTGCAGACAGGAGCCTGACATGGCTGTCCTCTGAGAGGCTCTACCAGTGGATGCAAGTACTTATAGCTAACCATTGGACTGAGCCTAGAGCTCCCAGAAACTAAACCACCAACCAAAGAATACACATGGAGGGACCTATGGTTCCAGCTGCATATATAGCAGAGGATGGCCTTGTTGGACGTCAATGGGAGGGGCAGCCCTTGGTCCTGAGAAGGCTGGATGCCCCAGTGTAGGGGAATGCCAAGATAGGGAAACGGGATTGGGTGGGTTTGTGAGCAGGGGGAGGTGGGATTAGATGGGTTTTTCCAAGAGGAAACCAAGAAAGTGGATAACATTTGAAATGTAAATAAGGAAAACTATATATGTATGTATATATATACATATATTTATATATGTATACATACACAGACATATATATATACATATATATGTGTGTATATATATATGTGTATATGATCTGATAAAAAAGAGTTGGAAGAAGGATTTAAGGAGCTGAAGGGAATGGCAACCCCATAGGAAGACCAACAGTATAGTATCAACTACCCCAGACCCCTGGGAGCTCCCAGAGACTAAGCCATGAGCCAAAAAGCATATGAGGACTGGTCCACAGGCCCTGGCACATAGGTAGCAGAGAACTGCCTTGTCTGGCCTTAGTGGGAGAGAATGCTCTAAATCTTGTAGAAACTAGATGCCCCAGGAAGGGGGGATTTTGACAGGGGTATGGTAGGGGTGGGTAGGTGGGTAGCGAAATACCTTCTCAGAAGCAAAGGGGAAAGGGAGGGAGAACAGGATGGGGGCAACATTTGGAATGTAAATAAATAATATAACAATAAATATTATATATCATAAAAGACTTCCTAATCCACTCCTGCAGGACATGCTTTACATACAGGCTCTTAAGTAGGACTCATGGTCAAGCATGCACTTCCTTGGACATGTATTTGGTTATTGGGGCATGACAAGGATTAACTTTAAAACTTGAGGTACCAAATCTAGGTTAGTCAATAAAACTCATAAACTATTTCTACATAGATACAGGAGTGCATATGCAAATATAGTTGTACTATATCTAGGAAACCAACTGAGAAAATGTTTATGGGGTATAGAACAAAGTTTGCAATTTAACAGAGTTTAAGTGTCTCATGTTTTCTATTTATAGCAACGGTTTTTCAATTTGTGGGTCATAATCCCTCTAAAGGTAGAACGATCCTTTCTCGAGGGTCTCACATCAGATATCCTGTATATGAGATATTTTATATTAAGATTTACAACAATAGCAAATTACAGATATGAAGTAGCAACAAAATTAATTTTATAGTTGAGGGCCACCACATGAGTAACTGCATAAAGATTCACAGCGTTAGGAAGGTTGAGAACTGCTTCTTTATAGCATAAACTCAAACTGCATGACATAAATATGATCAGAATAAACTGAAGTCCCAGATTCTTTCCTTCTGTGATCCAGTAGAGTTAAAAACATGAGAAAACCCTGCAAGGCAAGCAGAGCTACCTTACCTACGTCAGAGGGAGTTAAGCTAGCCAGACTTCCATCTTCTGAGCATATCAAAGTGCCCCCTCTAAAGTAGGACATCTGTAAGGAGGCTAACAAAGAGCCATGGGTCAAGTTGCAGCAGGAGTGATGGTAAATCCATGAGAATGAGTCAATGCTGGATTAAAACAAAGAATGTAATTCATGGAGACCTCTCAAATATACATGTTGGGATGTGCTGAGCAGTCAGCTTGAGTGGATCTGTAGCAGCATGCGTAAGATTTACATAAATGTGAACTCATGCCCAGAACATAAGTGTGACTCGAAACTTTACAGCTCTGGATTCAGGAAAACTGCACACAGAATCAGACAGAACTGGTTGCAAATAAAACTAAAGAAAACATGAGTACCCTTCCCTGATGCTTGACATTGGGTGGACGCCGGGACTGTTAGATGAGGCGGGATGAACTGGCCTCAGGAGTTAAAGGGCTAGGGAGAGTCACATGTGTCACCCTCTTCCCTGTGAGAGGAGAAGGGTATGGCTCTGCTGCAGAGGAGGGTGGTAACTTGGAACCAACTCAATTGGAAGTGCTGAGGAATGTCGACAGACAATAAGTTAAGGTCTACCTGCCTCATAGCACCTAGGTTGATGTGTCCACCTATACAATACTTACCTGACCCTCAAGAGTGGTGTCTCCTCCTTGGGACCGGGCCTCTCTCCTTCCTTATCAATGTATGTATGTATATTATGACTTTTATAGCCACTTACTCTTTCTCCAAATCTAAACAATTGCCAAGTCATAGAGACTCCCCTTCTGCAATGCCTCCAGAACTGATAGCTGCCTTTCTCTTCTCAAGTTCAAGTACTCATTATCTATGACTTTAAATAGCATCACAGGCTTGTAACAGGTATGCTTATCTCTGTCTACATCTCTTGCTCATCCAGTCAACTTTATGTATTTGAGACTTTGTCCTTTTAAGAGGCAATATAGTTCTAACGCTCTCTCAGCCAATGAAACTTCAGTGACTGTTCACAATCTTCTATTTAGAGTATAGTTTCCTGACCCTAGCACTAACACTTTTGACATGCCTTCCCAGTCTTATTTCCCACTGACATCTCTACACACCCATTTTATTGCTACCCTGTTCTCAACAGACATGAGTCAGACCATCTGTTCATCAATATTTGAATTGATAAAGCAAAGGAGATAAATCACAAGGAAGGAGAAAGTCATGCCATGTTCAGTCAAATTGAGATCACTGTATTAAGTAAAAAAAAAAAAAAAAAAACAGCGTTAAGGACAGGTCCCACAAGATTTGATCTCAATGTGGACTCTGAGGACATGGAAGGATAGGTCTGGAAACAGACTCAAAATAGAACAGACAACTAGGTATGTGCAAAGGAGGAAAGATGGGGATGGGGAATAAATAATAATAGCAAAGAGTGATTGTATTAAAGTCCATATATTTATTTATGGAAATGCCATGACTCATCTTTTTGTTTATACGTTTAAAAAATAGACAAGAACATTTAACTATAATCCAGAATGATTTTCCCAGTTTCAGGACTGTGGGGAGGATAGCCTGGATAATACTTTGTTGGGGAGCAAGGGCTTTATCGATACCCCTAACTAGTAACAAATGTTAAAATATCAGAAAATACTGTCACAGGTCTCAGAGAAGGAAACATTGTACTAGACAATAGAGACTTATTTTGTTATCCAGATATGGCTTAGATCTCTCCCGACCCCCATGTCCACACTTTTGTCTTTTTATTGCACCAGAATGCTTGAGACTCTGGTACTCTTTGTGTAGTCTGGCCTTACACACTTGACTCTCCTTCCTTTTACTCCCAAGTTTTGGGAGTTTGGGTATACAGATATGTACCCTCACACCTACCCTTCTTTTAATTAAAAAACTGGCTTATAAATATTATCTTTTAACTTTGTACCACAAAGGTGATACACAAAGAACTTAAAACAATACTTAAACCATTTATCTGCATCTTTGTTCACTTAATTTGGTTTCTAAAAAAATTTTTAAAAAAATGTCAGGTAGTCTATAATGTCAAGAAGTTGGGTCTAAACAACACAGAAGCAAGTTCCTGGCCTGTTTTTAAATGAATAAATAAATATGTCATAGCTTAAGCAAATGATTATGTATATGGTTTAAACCTAATTCCCTGACTTTTTCATGTCTCTGACAAATACACTCATTTTCTTGTGTAAGTATTTTACTGCCCTATAAATACTGAAAGCATTTTTATTTCAATTTATCTCACTGATAAAAGCAATAATATCTGCCATGCTTAGTTAGGAAATGAGGAAGACAATAAACTTCACCCCTCTGGAGAGAGACAACGACAACACCAAGACCTAGAGGTCCTTTGAATTCACGTGGACTTGCCCTGGCTTCTCAGCCATTCGTAAACTGGTGGATGGCTCTCCTGCACCTGTCACAATTGGGGAAAGTACCGAGGGCCCCTGATTAGAATTTATTGCAGTAGGCTCACTGTCTCACATGTGGGGTTATAAAAACAGTCCCACATGCACACACAGAGTCACGGGTGGCAGCCTGTGGTTGAAGGATTGCTGACCCTCTCAGGTTCCAGGCCATCAAGGAGGCTTGAAGGATCTCTTCAAGGACAGGGTGACTTGGACCACGTGAGGCCATACCAAGTGAAGATTAAGCTGTTGTGGGCTCTCACAAGCAGATGGAGAGTCAGCTGTGCTCAATATCAAATTAACAACCTGCTCCATTTCCTGAAACTCACCGCTTAATCCACAGTTCCTGTCCTGATGTTGTAAAAATGTTTGTAATCTGCTCTTAATGCTGTAGTGTCTGCTTCATCTTAAGCAAGTGTAATGAATTTCCATCAAGTTGAAAATAAAATCCATTAAAATCTGTTTCATTTATATTTTTTATTATGCACTACAATGTGTAGAAATCCCAAGAACAATATATCAAACTAGAACTTACAAATGAATTGATTGATCAAGTGATTGAGACAGGTTCATACTATATACCCCCTGCAGGACTCACTTGTAGACTAAGCCTGCTCTAAGTCGTAGAAATGTGCCTGTCTCTGCCTGCTCAGTGCAGAGATTTTAAAGGCCTGGTACCACCCACGCCTGGCACAAACTGGACCCATTTTGTAAACACTTCCAAACACTACTTAACTTGCAGCAATCCATTTAGGAAATATTTAGAGTTGGTGTGCCTATACAATACTGTAACCTATGGATTTTAACAAAATGTTACTTATGAAATGTTATAGACAACACATTCACTACAGACACCAAATAAATGATTAGAAAGGAAACCAGCTAAATCCAATGCAATCTTGGATGAAGTATATATAAAAAAAAAAGCTACATGTTTTCACTGTAGCAAGTTGGCAAGTTACAAATGAGAGGAGTAAATGCAAGTCCTCTGCAGCCCCTATATTGCTTCTTTTTCAGGCCGTGTGAGCACAGACAAGCCATGATAAAGGAATGGAACTGAATGCCCCAAATCATGATGTCTCTATGGGTTTAGGCCTGACTTGGTCCTCTGGTCTTACCAATGTCCTAAGAGATATTCTGAGAGTGAGACTAGAGATCCTCAGGGAAGACAGGCTGCCTGCCTGCCTGCCTGCCTGCCTGCCTGCCTGCCTGCCTGCTTGTCTGTCTGTCTGTCTCCTCGTCTTCCTGTCTCTGTTTTCCTCTCTGTCTCTCCCTTTCTGCCTCTCTGTCTCTATCACTCTGTCTCTATCACTCTGTCTCTGTCTCTCTGTCTACCTCTCTGTCTGTCTCTCTCTCCCTCTTCCCCTCTCTCTCTCTCGTTTGTATCTGTCTTCCTACCAGCCTGCTTTATGTACAGTGATATATATATATATATATATATCACTGTATATATATATATATATATATACATATATATATATATGTATATACAAGCCTTTTCATAACTGTCAGGAATATCATTTTCCTTGCAAAAAAAAAGTCTGTCAAAAGAAATTAAATGTTTCATTCTTAGCAGATTTTCCAGGAAGATGTCTGAAACATTAAAGTCTGATAAAGATTGACCCTCCAAAATGCAGCAATGTATACTGAAAAGTACTGCCCTATATATAGCAAGTGAGAGGACAAAGTCCCCAGAGTCTGGTGAGGAGAGATATCCTCATTGGCACAATGAAGGAGAGGACACATTCTTGTGTCTTGGTTAAAATACTGCCAAACCTGGCCACACTTCAGGGACACTACTTCCATGCAAGTTCTAGGAAGGACCAATCTCATGCTCTTGGGGAGTAGTTGTGGGTTTGGACAATAAGGTCATGTTTGTTCAACAAAAGACAGCTGGCAGTCCAGATACTTTTCTTAAATGGACATTGACCCTAGTAGACTGTATGCTAAGAGACTACATTCTCTCCAGAAGGACGAGAATAAGGAGCAGGTAGCATGTCCAAACAAGACATGAAATCCTAGCCTTCTTGCCCCCTGAATAGAATCCAATGCCCCAAGATAAAGGAAATCCAGTCCGTAATCTGATAGGCTTGCTACCGAGCATTTTGCCAGGAACAACGCCTTCCCTTCACACAGGGCCAGAGTCCAGGTGCACAAGCTCCAATCCTACAGACACAAGTAGGAAAAGAAAATGTGAGAAAGAAAATCTCCACTTAGTGTTTGACAGAATATGACAGGCAGAGAGGTGAAGTGTTTCGGCCACTGTGGGGAAGAATGCTTAGCCTGTGTCTTCCCCGACACCTCATTGGAGACCTTTGGCTTAATTGCTAAGGTCAGAGCACAAATATAGAAATCTAAAATTAGATTACTATAATTGCTTTTCTCCTTCTCCCTAACTCTGCTGCGAGCTCTTTGCAAAGAGTACCTTTGAATACTCAGTAGCGATCACAGATCCAAGTACCTGATGCTAGGAAAACATTTTGCAAAAAGAAAAAAAAAATGTCCCCAGTTCCAGCAGCTGGAAGTTAAAGAGAAGAATAACACAAAAAAAAGTTTCTATAAATGTGTAAATAAGATATACATAATAGTATATTCTTTTGCACGTAAGTATGAGGAGTGCCTGTGTGTGTTCATGTTCACAAGCCTATTTCGATGTACTTACATGTGTATGTATATGCCTATGGAGCTGTGAGGTTGACATCAGCTGTCTTTCTTGATCTCTTTCCATCTTCCGGATTGAAGCAGAATCTCTCTTTTGAACTGTAGCTGTCTTAATCAGCTGGCCCAAATAGCCAGCTTGATCCTAACTTCTGAGCACTGGAACTATAGGCAGGATGCCACAACCACTCATGCTTTACCTGAGTCCCTAGGATCTGAATTCAGGTCCTCATGCTCGCACAACAAGTGCTTTACTGAGCCCATTTCATAATTAATAAAGCACTCTTGCAAAACTTATTCCCTTCATCCTAACTTCCAAATGGTTCAAGGATACTCAAACTGTTGGAGTAACTTGTAAAAAGCAACTTATTTTCAACTGAATCTTTGTGTGAGATGAATTGGGGATAAAAAAATACTTTGTGATGAGCAATGAAATACATTGTGCTTACAAATAAAGGGATGGAGGAAAAGTAAAACTGGTAAAACCTGTAGAAGGTGCTTGTGAAATGTTTCTTAGAGTAGGAGATTTCATTAAGGCAAAATGTAGGCTTTATTATATGTATTATATAAGTTTATGTATGTGTTTTTACACACACACACACACACACACACACACACACACATCACATCATGTCACAATGATATCTTTTTCTTCAAAGCTAGCTATTAAAGATTTAGCACACACACACAAAAAAGTCAGTGATCAAAGTGGCTGAGCTGGGAGGCGGGTGGTTAGAAAAAAATGGGGAGAGCAGTACATTAAATATTCAAGGTTTCCCAGATCTTGAAAATTCGAGAGAAAGGGTTTCTTCTAAGAGTTAGAGGGTGGAATCCCAACAGGGTGCATCAGAGTAAAGGGACTGAGCACTTTTGAAGGAGGAATGCAATGAATCTCTAGAAAAGACAAAATTACTTTCCAATCCAAACAATGGTAGATGGACTCATCAGGCTGTACATGTGTGTGATGATAACAATTATAGAAAGGGACCACATGGACATGAAAGGAAGTGGGAGGGCATGGGAGGAGACATAGGAGAGAGGGAGGCTGGAAATGATGAGTACGGTTCTGGTGTAAGGAATCTTCTAATTAAAATAAATAAGTAAATAAAATGAGCTTGTGATTTCTCTGGAGTCAGAGGTGGTTTGAAGTTGTGAGGTTTTCTGAAAGATGGGATTAAAGAGGCTTGGGAAACCAATATGCCAGCTGCCTGCTGTATCGACAGGAAGAACACCTAACTTTATGGAAGTCACAAAAGTATGCATATGCACATGTGTGTGTAGGAGCACTGCAAAGGGATAACTGACTTTGAAAACCTTGTACATAAGATATGGAAGCTGAGACATTCAGCTGCTGGAGTGCATGCCTAACATGCAGAGTCCTGGGTTCAATTCCCAGCACAGTACCTACCAGCCATGGTGGGCCATGCCTACAATCTCAGCATCCACTTAGGCAGTAGAAACAGAAGATCAGAAGTTTAAAGTTATGCTCAGTTACATACAGAATTCAAGGTTATTCTGGACTATGTGAGACATTATTTTAAATCAATAAATGATAGAAAGGTAAATGGTAGATAGATAACATTTTAAAATGAATGAAGGACCTCTTATTTTTTCTCCTTCTCTTCTCTCTGTGTGCATGTGCCTCCTCCTTCCTCCCCCCACCATGGCCATTTCCCTGGCCTCAATATTTGGGGCCAGTGAACTCACAACTTCCCAATAAAGCCTCCTTTAATAAATAAATAAATAAATAAATAAATAAAATGAAGGAAAAGATTAATTTTCAGAAATATGAAGTCTATTTTCAAGTGTACTATAGGTATTCATTTACATAAATAGCATATCTTTTTGTTATAAGGGGAAAGCCTGTGACATTAGTTGACCTGAGAGGACAGATCTGAGGGGAAGGGCTGCCCTTCCTGCGTACTCATAGAACTACATTCATGGCATCAGATCCCCACTGGCATTAGAGGTAAGAAATTCTTTGTTTGCTAACAGACAGTTGACTCACCTGTACACCTTGCTTTGATCCCAAGCCCCACAGGAAACTCACAGAGGGAATACTGAGACCAAGATTGTGTGTGTGTGTGTGTGTGTGTGTGTGTGTTCAGACCAATATCATCGTGTGTGTGCGTGTGTATGTGTGTGTGTGCATGTGTGCATGTGTGTGTGTACGTGTGTGTGCATGTGCATGTGTGTGTGCATATGTGTGTATGGTGTGTGTGTGTGCATGTGCGTGTGTGTGTGTGGTGTGTGTGTGTACGTGTGTGCATGTGCATGTGTGTGTGGTGTGTGTGTGTACGTGTGTGCATGTGCGTGTGTGTGTGCATGTGTGTGTGTATGTGTGTGTGCATGTGTATGTGTATGTGTGTGTATATGTGTGTGTGCATGTGTGTGTGTGGTGTGTGTGTGTGCGTGTGTGCATGTGTGTGTGTGTGTGTGTGTGTGTGCGTGTGTGCGTGTGTGGTATGTTTTTCCCAGTGGTCATAACTCCATATATTTCATATTCATAACTCTGCCTACGAAAGCTGGCTGAGTTGTTTTAATGTGTGCTGGAATCAGACTTTGAGCCCAAGGGACTTAAGGGAAACTTCAAACAGTGGTGAAGAAGATGTCCTTGTTTGTGGGTCTTCATGATACAGAGCAAAGCACATGGAAGCACATGGCTGCAGACCTAGCCATTTTTAATGGGCATCTTGTTAACTACAAGGCCTTTTGTTTTACTGGGCACCTTAAAGGGCATCCAGAAATGAGAAGAATGTTCTGACTGGTATGAAGTGAGGGGAGAGCAAGGGAAAGAACTCTTAAAGGAACATGGCAAGTCTGATATCCATCAAGAAGTGTGTAGTGAGCAGTCCTCCACTGATATTGTACAAGGCTAGAATGTACAAGGCTATATTATTTTTGGAATACCCAAATTGGAATTGGAGAGCACTCATCATAAATCAATATAGAGTAACAAAATCCTAAAGAAACTGCAAAGACAACAAACAGAAATCCTAAACCAGAATACCTAGACTTAGTTTGAGACAGACCCTAGAACATGCTTCTGATATTCCAGGATATTTATGTGTATATATATATATATATATATATATATATATATATATATATATATAAAGTTTATTTTGTATTTGTTATGTACTCCTAGATACACATGCCTGGAAATTATAGATTTATTAAGTAAGTAAAAATTTCAGCCATATTTCAAGTAAAGTAAAAATTGAACCAGTCAAGTAGGTTGTTGATTTTTTTTTTTTTTTTTTTTTTTTGGCAAGCATGTACCTGGTTTCAATAGGTATTTAAGGAACACAGCCAGTCCAGCTTTCCAACAGTACTAGATAAACCAGCAGCATTCTTTCCTGCTGGTTGCCAACTGTCCTCAAGGGAAAAAATCCTTTCATATTTCTTCATGTAAAGGACTTGTTTGCCTTGCAGAAAGACCCAGTGCATTGCCCTGATTAGATAGTCCTTTTAAATCAAGAGCTCCCAGGAGACAGAGTCACAGACAACAAATCAGCTGTGGCCTGCCTCAGCCGTCACGCCCTGTACCTTTGCATTTTCTTCTGAGAGTGAATTCTATAGTGCACACAACCTCATGCAAATCACTAGCAGGAAGCCACTGCCTGGGCATAATTACCTTTCAAATGATGCCAACATGTGAGTCCGGACTGCCTTGCTTCATCAGGAAGAGGAGGTATTTGGTTTTTCCCTATCAGAAATTTTAATCCATCAGCCCAATGAAAAGGTGAACAAAGAAAAGCAGACGCTCCGCATCTTGAACATGACCTCCGAGGTGCATGCTGCAATGGGGCTACCGTGGAGGTCCTCAGGGTAGCCCCCACCATCATGAAATGACCAGCTTATAACA
The DNA here is from genome assembly GCA_019843815.1 of Montemys delectorum. Classification (NCBI taxonomy): domain Eukaryota; kingdom Metazoa; phylum Chordata; class Mammalia; order Rodentia; family Muridae; genus Montemys; species Montemys delectorum. Next base: position 14,189 of record JADRCD010237166.1, on the reverse strand, counting down.
AGTAGCAACAGGATTTTTTTTCTTTTAAAGAGAAAGAATCTGTTGGCTTTCTCTACTAATAGCTTTTTTGGCATTCAGCTTGTCCACTTTTTATTAGCTTACAAAAAAAAGTTTATAAACCTACAGAATGTTCTAGACATCTAGATATGCAAGAATGCCTAACGGCAAAGCAAGCTCAGGAGCTCCAAGTAAACCCACATGGCCCAGCATAAGCAGTTGCTGTAGAGGGACCCTGTTATCAGAAGGACCTCCAAATAGATGTCAAGTACGAGCCAGGCAAAGGTGGAAATGAAGAAGAAAGCCTCGCTCTTTTATCTTGGCAAATCTGGGCCTCACTTAAGTTAAATAAAAAATGGAGACTCTCCCTTGAAGAGTTCAAATGACTTCAAATGAGAGAGAGAAGCAAGTGAGCTGTAGACAGAGGCAAAGGTACATACTGTATTTATAATTGAACACAGCGTTTTATATAATTACATCTTTGTGCACTTTTTATTTTTGGTTCTTGAACACAGTCACTCAGATGAAATTAAAGAGCATGCAGCAAGGAGAAGCTGCTTCGAAGCCGCTTCTCGTTTCTATGGCAACCCCGGGGGCATCTTATTCATCTGCCTCATTGACAATGAGGGTACTCAAGGGATGATCCCTTTTACAACTTATAACTGCTTCTGGAAGAGGCAGAGAGTAGGACTTACATAACTCATGTCCACCAGAAAATGTTACAAGAGGACCAGAGGAAACCTTTGACATGTTTATTCCTCCTCTCTCCACCTGGCTGCGAGTGGGTGCCATCTGAGACTGCTTTTGCCAAGAGTGTGTTACTCAGGATGTGTATAAACTTGCCTTTGAAATGTCTCTATTGGTAAATAATGTGTTACTATAAGTAGGTTTTTGATGGAGCTAACTACATATTTTAAAATAAACTCCTACGTGCTATTTAGTGTGATCCTTCTTGCTATAGCATCACATAAAAAAAAAAAAAAAGTGCTTAGCCGAGGCTTCAGATAAAAAACTGTCTTAGGAAAAAAATGTGAAAAAACCAAAGGCAAACAAAATTTATAAAAGGACTGGTTCATTTGATTGTTACATGGATCCATGCTCAAATAAAGCTATTTGGCCCTCCCCTTGGGGATCAGGGATAGAGAGTGACCCCAGCAGAATCTAGGATCTGAACCACATTAGAATGAAGAAAACTAAGACATGACCATGGAAACACAGTCCTTCAAAAACTGCACTTGAAATCTGAGTATGAACAACTTAGCCTGAGCATTACAAAAATGAAAATAATAATAATTTGTCATCTTAAAAGCATATGTATACAATGTGTGTAGGTACATGCTCATCCATGTGGGTGAATGCACGTACAGACATGCCACTGAGTGTGTGTCCAAGTCAGAAGACAACTGTGGGTGTGGGTACTCACTTTCCACCTTGTTTGAGACAGTAGCTCCCTTTTTTGCAACTGTGCTGTGTACACCAGGCTAGTCCATCTGGAAACTCCCAAGGATTTTCATGTTTCTGTCTCCCACGCCTCAGTGGTAATGAGAAGTCTGTAGAAATCTGTGTTAACAGGCTGTCTTCTTTGGAGGGTCTGGGGGATTTGGGGATTAGGACTAAGGTATTCATCCTTTTGCCCACTGAGCCATCTCCCTAGCTTGATTATTGTCATCTTA